>BRDA01021062.1:2357-16340 GCA_036984385.1 Crenuchus spilurus
ATGGTAACGAAACGACTACTATGAGTCGAGATAGACAGTAAGGGCGGACTACTACTGAGAAGGTAGTGCCACGTCTATAGAGTGACGGAGAGTCTATATAGGAGCCTGTTAGCACAGCGTTGCAGTAATCGAGGCGTGAGATAACCACAGCTTGTACCAAGAGTTGAGTGGCATGTTGCGTTAGGAACGGTCTGATTAATCTGATATTATAGAGCGCAAAGCGGCAGGACCGTGCAACAGAGGCCACATGATGTGTGAATGAAAGCTGGTCATTAAACATAACCCCGAGGTTCCTAACAACCTTTGACGGAGAGAGTGAGAGAGAGTCGATCGTCAAGGTGAGGTTGTGTTGAACCGAATGTTTTGCGGGAAAGACCAGTAGTTCAGTCTTTGAGAGGTGTTGTAGGTGGTGATTCTTCATCCATGAGGATATATCTGAGAGGCAGTGAGATATCTGCACCGTGATGGAAGAGTCATCATCAGGCGGGAATGACAGATAGAGCTGAGTATCATCAGCAAAGCAATGGTAAGAAAAGCCATGCGAGCGGATAACTGGTCCCAGTGAGGTGGTGTAAATGGAAAAAAGAAGGGGTCCCAGTACCGAGCCTTGGGGCACTCCGGTGGACAATGAGTGCGAAGAGGACAGCTGTCCTAGCCATGACACTTTAAATGAATGCTCAGCGAGGTAGGATCTGAACCATATGGAAGACAGTACAAACTAGTTGTGATGTCCTCAAGTTATAGAGGTGTAATAGAACTGTAAACTGGGTGGTATGGTAGCTTAGTGGTTAGCACGTTGACCTCTCAGCGTTGAGGTCTTGAGGTTTCGAGGGTTCGAGTCCACATCTTAGCGGAGTTTCCATGTTCTCCCCGTGTCCGTTTCCTCTCACAGTCCAAAAACATGGAGGTCAGGTGGATTGGCTACTCTAAAAAAAATTACCCTGGTGTGTGTCTGTGTGTGTGTGTGTGTATGTCTGTGTATGTATGTATGTATGTATGCCCAGCTATGGTTGGCACTCCCCCTAGTGCTCGATGCAGTCCTCCAGGTGGACGGTCGCTTCCGGTTGAGAGTACGCTGTGCGTGATTGGCTGCCGCTTCTCGCCGGTGTGTATGTGTGTGTGGTTGAGTGTGTGTAAATGGAGTGTGTTAATTGTAAAGCGTCCTTGGGTATCTAGAAAGGCGCTCTATAAGTGTAACGTTCATTCATCCATTCATAAACCAACCTGCAGGATCATAGCTATTTAGGGTGCACTCTCAGACAAACTCTACCATGCCCAAACTTATTTTACCCCCAAAATCCAGTTTGTTTTAGTAGTGTTACTACTCTATTTATCTATAAATACTTATTGTATTTATTGTAGTGTTTAGTCCTCTGTTGTCCTGTTGCACCTTCGCACTTGTTGTCTACTGTACTGTCATTGCATGTTGCACTATGGTTCCGGAGGAACGTAATTTCATTGCACTGTGTACCTGTACTCAGATGTAATGACAATAAATGCCACTTGACTTGACTTGTAGCATGCCAGGCTGTCAGATGGACTCATTTTATGCATCTAGTATGGTATTGAACTGTGTCCAAGTACAGAACTCAACATCAGTGATGAGAACATTAGCAACAACTTCTATTACTGGGTAGAGTTTTCTGATTATTCAGGAATATTTGAGTTAAGGTCTGGTTCTCAACATTTAGATGAACGTCAGTTGTAGCTGGTGAGTAAATCTGCAAATCCCTTCCTCAACATGAATTGCATCTTTTTACAGCAGGGAAATCACTGCATAAATCTATAATGACACAAGAGAAGGATGAACAATGGCATAAACATGCTCAGGCTTGGAACATTAAGCACAACATGAGTGCAGGCCAGCATCTCTGGTTCAAGACATCACAGTATAAAAACAAAGTCATGTTGATAGCTTCTGTCAGATTCCATCCAAAGTTCTGTTTTGAAGCTCTGCTAGTTTTAGTTTGGTGTTGATGGAGCAAGGACAAATTGAGACATGATAACTTAAAATGTGCATGTCCTTAAAGGTAGTCAGGTGGAAGGGGTGAGATGGCCATTAGGAAGTCACACAATGCAGCAAGATATGCCAGCACTGCCTTCAAGTTTAATAAAAGGCATCACACCTGCTTTTAGTTGTACTGTAAATAGTGGTATTTACTCTCAGTTTTAATCATCACGTGTTCAAGTGGTGGTCCTAGCACGTTTGGCGCCCTGGACAAACAACCCCTATGGTACAGTTTAAAATTTGGGAGGACAATATGTGAGCTTGCTGTCACAGCTTCACTTAACTCTTTATTTTGCAGTTTCCTCTTCCAGTCGAGGGCTAGTCATCCTGCTTGCTTTCATAGCAATGACAGTTTGGCACTGGATTCAACGTTATTATGACCCCACCCCTCTGTGCTCTGATTGGTCGCCTTACAGAAACAATCATTCAATACTGTCTTCAGAAAATATTTCAATAAATAAAACTCCAACAAGTGAACATTTTGGCCGGCTATAAGCAATGCAATGGTGCCAAGGGCACTTCACGCAACCGCAGGCCACCCTTGTGCCACCCCTGACAACGTGCCACCCTGGGCAGTTGTCCATACCACCCATATCAGAAACCTCCACTTACATGTTCACATTTTTAACCTGTGTTAACATCTTTGAAATGCTTGAAATTGTTAGGTCATATAGATGATGGTACCTCCAAACAATATCTTGAAAAACATTTTTTTTGTTTACAATTTTTGCCAATTTTCTCCCCTTCCCAATGTGGTAGTAGCCAATTAACCCATCCCATCCACTAGGCGGCTGTCCCCATCACTTTGCACTGTCCCTGACTCTAAGAGGGTGAAGACAAGCACAAGCCTTCTCCGGTGCGTGTGATGTGGCCACCGCCTCTTTTAGGACTACCGCTGATACACCGTCACTGGGGAGCCAACTCACTCGAAGGAAAACACAGGATTCCTAGCTCCGAATGGACCAATCAGTAGATGCCTTAGCCAGCAGACATTGCAATGTGTGAGTGATAGAGAGAGAGAGCGCCATCTACCCACCCAGAGAGATCACAGTCTTGCTCTCTTGGGTCCCGGCTGTTGATAACAAACAGCATGACCGGGATTTGAACTCGCGATTCTCTGATCATAGTGTCATCGTCTTAGCCTGCTGATCCACTCAGTGCCCTGAAAAATATTTTTAATGTGGTATTTAAAGACAAAACCCAAATACTTTCAAGTTATTCTTAAAGCTTTTAAATCCATAACTCTATATCCAATCCAACCTTCTTTAATAGTGGATCTGACTTTGTCTGTTTTTACCTCCACCAGCTGTTACCGCGAGCTCCTTGCACACTGTACAAGGTTTTATGAGGTGAGATTAGCATGAGAAGCACAAACTTTAGTCATTTATCCTGGAACGGCCTATAAACTTCAAAGAGGGCACAAGCTCATTTCAGATGCACACCCAACAACAGGCAGGTTGTAATAATAATAAATCAGGAAATCAGGCCAGACAAATGAAATCATCTGCTGAGGCTGGAGGCAGGCCAAATTGACATAAATAAATTAGGAAACACATTCACTTTGATTTCCCACCACCAGTCAGCTATAACTACATCTGACATAACATTTCTGTCTAAAAACCAACTTGTCTAGAGGAAGCTCGAGTGGGATTGTGTGTCTTTTGACCTCCTCTCAGGTCAGGATTTGTTATTTTTTCTTAGATATTTCCTCTTCGTTTATGATGTTTACTCCAATCAGTCATAACATTAACACCACCTCTTTGTATCTACACTCATTGTCCATTTTAGCACCACTGAGCATGCAGGTGCACTTTGTAGTTCTACAAATACAGACTGTAGTCCATCTGTTTCACTCTGCTCACCCTGTTCTTCAATGGTTGGGACTCCCACAGAGCAGGCGTTGGATCAGTATTCTGACACTGGACTTAACCACCACGTAAACCACACATTTACATGGGGCCCCAGAGATCAGGGGGCCCCCTGCTGACCAAAAGAGGTATGTAAAAAAAATAACAACAACTAAGCACATAATTGTTTTTGTTGTTTGATACTAAAAAGATATCATACACCAAGGATGTAATTTTGGGGGAGCAGGGGGGACATGTCCCCTGCACTTTTTCAAAAGGCAGTTTTGGTCCCCTGCAGTTTTTACCATCCAAAAACAGTGTTGCGCTATATTAAATGAAGACAAGTCGAGCACTAGGATCCAGCAAAAACTGGCCACTCAGTCAGAAGCCCTGCCCACAAGCTCATTGATTGGCTCTGTTGTTTATTGCTAACATGTGATTGGCCAATCCAGCCGTCATTCCATCAAACAGGGTCTGGACTTGTAAACCAGTGTTTTGCAAGTTAGCCAGCAGTCCATGTTCAACTGCCACTGTAAGTTGTTAACATGTTAGATGTTTGTTATGTCTGTGTCAAGTCAGCTAGATGTACTTTAATATCAGAGGTTTCATATTAAAACATTAACATTTGAATCTGCGTCTGTGTGTATGCGGCTACCAGTCTGTGATAACCATCCATTTACATGCCTCGAAGTTTAACTATTGTCAAAATAATTTAGAATTTCTGCTAATTTTTGCAAAAAAATTAGGTATAGTTTTATGTAAACGAGTCTATTTAGCTTACATTCCAAAAATAAGTTTAAAATTGGTGGTAATGAGTTGGAGTGCAGAAACACAGAATTGGGTGATAATTTTATGCTACATGCTTTTAACATTTTATTAATATTTAATCATGTATTCATATTTTATTAATGATTAATATAAATTTTATAATTTTATTAATAATAATGATTAATGGTTATTATTAATATATTATTAACCCCATTTGCTATGAAGCAAATCTGTCAGTACATACACATCTTTCTGAAAAAACAGATGCTGCAACACCATTAAGTAAGAGGCACCATTAACCAAACAACACCATGATGTCCAAGCAGATCTCCAAACAAGTCAGAGATAAAGTTGTTGAGAAATACAAGTCAGGGTTGGGTTATAACAAATATGAAAATCTCTGATGATTCCCCGGAGCACCATCAAATTCATTATCATCGAATTGAAAGAACAGGGTACCACAACAAACCTGCCAAGAGAGGGCTTCCCACCAAAACGGTGAGACCAAACAAGGATGGCATTAATCTGAGAGGCATCACATAGACCAAAGGTAACCCTAAAGGAGCTTAAGGTTAGTTAAATATGCAGGTGGAGGGCTGTGATTGGTCAGATGACTAATGAATGAATGAATGAATGACATAGCATTGAGTTTCATGACCAAATTTACTATATCACTTTCATTTCTGTAAGTTTTTTTTACTTCCAGCACATCTAACAGATTATCAGATAGCACTTTTCCACCAACACGGAACCGGCACCGTTCTGGTTCACGAACCTAATTTTGAACCGTTCGGCGCATTTCCACCAACAAAAATACTGCCCCGAACCAGGAACATTCGTTCGCAGCAGGAACCAAAAAAATACTTGGTTTTTCAGTGCGAACCAAATGTGCCTGCACACTCAATGCAAGAAGATGGTGACTCGTAGTGTACAGTGGTCCATTGAAGAAACTAAATTTTTCTATAACAGAATAACAGATTTTGTTATCTATTTGGTGTTCTCTGGAGTTTCAGAAGAAACTTGAGGGGAGTATTAGAAAGGAGAAACTCTACAGCGAGCGGGTGGAGGATTTAGCTCGGGCAGATGTTCATTCAAGAGAGCAAGTGATAAATAAGATAAAGAAGCTAACAAAGGACTACAGAGATTCTAAGAAGGAGCTATCGCGTAGTGAAGTCTTCGGTGTCTTTTTATTGCCAGAAGTAGCTCTAGATTTGACTTGTGAAGTGAAATAAACATTTGTACCAAGAGCACAAATGCTCACAAGTAGTTGATGCACTCTGCCATCTTTGCTTATAATTCCGCTTTGTTGTTGACGTACACGATGACATATCCTCGGTTCAACTAAAACTAGTGGAAATGCGGGCTGGTTCACTAAAAAGCACAGAGGTTCTCATAAGCTCGAATTGCACCAGTTCATGACCCAGAGTTATTTTGGTGGAAAAGTGCTAAGATTGAGATCTGGAGGTTACTGACCACCATCCAAAACTTGCTGCTTCAGAGATGCTCTGAGCCAGTCATCAACACATCATCTCTCTCTGGGTTTCCATCCAGAGGTTTTACAAATGCTATGCACATTTATACAATTTCAGCATAATATGAGAAATAAGCTGATTCCATCCATTACAGTTATGTGAATAAACATTATATATGATGCAGAAGGGGCGGCATCAAAACAAGTAAAATAGAGAGATTTGACTCTTTCTTTTAGCAAAATCATCTTTAGAACCATTTGCAAATTTTATGGCTGTTGTTTTCAGTTCAGAGACCCCAGGCAAGCTGTAAACCCATTAACATTTACATTTACTGTATTTAGCAGCTGCTCTTATTCTGAGTGACTTACAAATGTGCTTTGATGTTTACACAGGATGGATCCTTAGCTGGTTTGTATAAGATAGAATCCAGAAGATACCTCAAAGCTTAGATGCTGCCAAAGTCAGTGTGAATGCCTAGATACACAACACTGAACATTATCTATATGTCAAAACAACAAAGACATGAGTACAATGGTAAGTCTAATAAGTGTAAAATTTGTGCTGATTAACTCTTAAAGAGATTAGTTTTCAGACGTTGTTAGAACGCAGTGAGCAACTCTGCCATTTGGACACCCAGGGGAAGTTCAATGCCACCAATTAGGTGGCAGGACAAAAAAATTCTGGATGCTTGTCTTCCATAGATCTTGAAGGATGGTTGATCAAGCTTGTAGCTGGAAGCAGTACCGGTGCTAGGCATCTGGGTGGGGCACCTCCACCCTACCTCCCTCCCACATGCAAGTCTCCACTGTGCAACTCTCTCCCCCGCTAGGTCAAAGTCCATCGGGGTGGGAACATTGTTCAGCGGGCAGATGTGCATGCAAAATATTTCTTTTTGCTCTAATCTTATTATCTGTATGGGGGTAGGAGTTTGGAGTGTGCAGCAAAGTTTTACATGGTGCCATCCTCTAAAAATTAGGCCCCATGCACAGCACATAGTCCATGTATGTGGAGCGCCGGCCATGACTGGAAGGATTCTTGGTACAAATCTGGTTTTGACCATGTGACCATGGCATGAAATACAGAGCTGGTCCATTTTTGGCTTTGTAGGCCAAAATCTGGGCTTTGAATCTGATAGGCAGATATATTTTAGTTTATCAATCTCTGCAGTACACTTTTCCCTGCACTGTTTAACAAACCAGCTGCTGTAATACAGAATCTAGACTAAACCAGCTGCTGTAACACAGGATCTAGACTAAAACTCAAGCTTTTTGAAATGTAGAGAATCACAATTACTTTATAGAACTTGTGTGGAGTGTAGTGGGTGAAACATTTGGTGTAACAACAATAACAACAACAACAACAATAATAATAAGTTTAACTTATATAGCACCTTTCTCAAAGCCAATGATGCGTCACAAAGGGAAAAAATAATTATAGAGCTAAGGAATACAAATGGAGAAAGAATTGATAAGACTCCTCCACCTCACCCCCCCCAGCTTTGTTCAACAGGAATGAGGAAGGAGGAAGACAGTGATGCATCAGTGCCTATGATAGATAGAGTGGAGTCAAATTGCTTCCTTTTAAAGTTGAGTAGTACCTCATGATTGGCCAGGAAGCTGAATGAATGGGTAACGTAGTACCAGCTTAGGTAAACACTGATGAGCGCATCAGCATTAAGTTTTTATATCAGAACTTTTGCTTCTGCTTTCATTTCTCTCACTCAGACCTTCACATGCAACACTGATATAATCAACTTATTCAGTGGTAAGTGGTCGCAATGTTGTGGATCACTGAAGCATTTTAGAGCATTTCTGTTGGCCCATCTGTCATGAAATGTTCACTCTATGAACAGCTGCTGTGTTCAGATGAGGTAGAAAAATAAAAATGAGAAGTGTGTCAAAAACATGCACAAGAACAGCTCGTATGTAATGGTTCCCATTTTTTACAATTGTCCTCATAAGACCAACTGATTTAAAACTCATTCAGACACACTAGCACAGAATAATAGCCAAGTTACATAAAGTAATTTTCAGTGTTTTTTACGTTTTTATTTCTTTGAAAGTGCCAGTCAGATTTTATCAATTTTATAACCACTAGACCAAAATAAATGCTTCAAATTAATTCATTTTGC
This sequence comes from Crenuchus spilurus, assembly GCA_036984385.1. Taxonomy (NCBI): domain Eukaryota; kingdom Metazoa; phylum Chordata; class Actinopteri; order Characiformes; family Crenuchidae; genus Crenuchus; species Crenuchus spilurus. The sequence goes on from BRDA01021062.1 coordinate 10,584, forward strand.
ATTGAGTTTCAATTAAAAGTTGAGAAGGTTTTTTTTCATTCTCCAATAAATGTAACAGTTTTAAAACACAAGAGCATATAAAACAAACAACTGGCTATTTAGAAGTGCTGTGTGTTGGCAAGAATGTGAAGCTGGCAATATGATATGTATAATGACACAGGACATATTATATAATGGAATATATTGCGAAACTAAAGTGAGGTGATATATTTTGTTTAAAAAAAACTATTTTTAGGAAAACTGAACACTTTGTGATCTGAAACACTTTCTGTTACAGTAGAGTTCAAGCAAGCATTTCAATCCAAATGGTCTATTTCATGGGAAAAGGCTCATTTCATGGTCAGGGATGCAAATTTCACGGCTGTGAATAACAACATTTCTATTAAAATGTCACAAACATTACATTTTCTTGTTTTGTACTTGTGTATGTGTAATGATAATAAAGTTGAATCTAATCCAATTCTGGACTTTATAGTAGTACTGTACATGGTTAAGAACCTGTCAATATAGGAGTTATGATACAATATACTGATCCTGTAAGCTAAAATTACTAGTCACCTAGGTTTGCTAATGTTGGAGTGAAAGAATCTAATGACTGAAGATTACAACACTGCCATCTAGTGTTTGAGGGCTTCAAAACAACACAAATGAACCAATTTGTCACTTTAAACTGTTCAATAAAAATCAAGATTGTGTTTTTGAGTATCAATATGATAATTAAGTATCTTAGACTTCTACTATTTAAGTGAATACTCATTTTGTTAGTACTTGCACTATAAAAGCAAAATCTGTACCCCTAACATACAAATTAATATATATATAAAATACTTTTTTTTTTGCCAATTTTCTCCCCTTCCCAATGTGGTAGTAGCCAATTAACCCATCCCATCCCATCCACTCGGGGGCTGAAAACATGCACACGCCTCCTCCGCTGTGTGTGATACGGCCACCACCTCTTTGGGGAGCCAACATGCTCGGAGGAAAGCCCAGGGTTCCCAGCTCCGAATGCACCAATCAGTAGATGCCTGAGCCAGAATTGCAATGTGAAAGTGACAGGGAAAGAGAGCGCCATCTGCCCGCCCAGAGAGAGCACTGCCAATTTTTGCTCTCTTGGGCTCCGGCTGTTGATGGCAAACAGCATGACCAGGATTCAAACTCACGATCCTCTGATCATAGTGTCAGCGTCTTTGCCTGCTGAGCTACTCAGGGCCTCCCCCTTTACATATTTTGACTGATTGACCACATCTGACCACATCTAAGTGTAACATTTTATTGTTTAATTTTGAAACTTCTGTAACCTGACATTATTTTTCTGGTTTATTTTGTAGTAAATGAAATAACCTGGAATACACAAGGATTTTGAGCATAACACTGTGATGTGTGAATATAATCAGTACTGCAGACTCAAAAACATTCCAAAATAATGATCAGTGCTGAACCAGGACACAGGATGCATTTTTGAGGAGTGAAGAGGCAGCCAAAGAAGCCACTACACTCTACTTTCTGGGTCAGGAACCTGTGACTGACAGCTTCCCCTCGGGTTATGGCGTATGACCGGTGTTGGGAGCTTTACTTTAAAAAAGTAATTAGTTATAGTTACTCACTACTTGTTCAAAAAAGTAACTTAGTTAGTAACTGAATTACTCTATAATAAAAGTAACTCGTTATCAGGGAAAGTAACTATTTGCATTACAGTTAAAAAAAGTTATTTGTCAAAGAATAAGGATTTTTTTGAAAAAGCAGTTTTCACAGTCAGTTGAAATGAGTAGCTTTTGATATTTATTGCACATAAACAGACCAGTGCAGGATAAAATCCTTTAAAATACCAAATCTTTGTTTAAAAAAAAAAAAAGCAAAAGTAAACAGTTACACTATATAAAGTGCATTTGCATCTATCATATTAAATTAAATTCTCTCAACCTGAGACAACTGGTTTGTTCACAACAGAAGTAAGCTTAACAACAAAACCTCTATAGTCTTATTCTTCAAAAATCAAGCCTTTGCTGCTTGGCGGACTTTGCTCCGAGTCCTTTGCTAGTGGACGGCTTACTACTCATCTGTGGTGTCGGTGCTGCTGCGTGGGTCGTTGTGAGATGCTTCATTAAATTACAGTTGCTTACAGTGGATGTCAACCAAGTCTTTACCCGAGGACATAATGTACACATTACATGCACGTTTTTGCCTTTAACCTCAATGAATTTGAAATAATGTTTATATCGCCACCTTGAAAATGCTAACTTTTCTTCGGCTTGCTGCTGATTCGTCATTTCTGCCATTTCGGCACACGTGTAAAAACACTGGCTCTGATTGGCTACCATAGCGCTGCCTTAGCCAATCGCTTACTGACTTAAGTTAAACAGGTGATACACTGAGAACTGTGACCTATCGAGATCTGTGTCTCCTTCTATCAAGTCACAGATCTTGACAGGTCACAGTTCTCGGTGTAACACCTGTTACTCCTCACTAGCCTGGGCAGAGGTCCGCTCGGATTACTGTTATATCAATATATAGTAACGCACCGCTTTTAATGACCAGTAATGTCAACGGCGTTGTAACAACAGGAAAAGTAATGAATTAGTTTATCCCGTTACTGACAAAATGATGTTGTTACCTAACGCCGTTATTTTTAACGACGTTATTCGCAACACTGCATATGACTCAGGTCTACTGCTTCACAGCATTGCTCTTTTCATATTCAAACAATAATTGTACTGCAGCCAGTACAAACCATAAGGTTTCACCTAAGATTAACACCAGAAAGCACACACCAAGCTCTCACAGACAAGTAGATGTGGTTACGGACACAGTATGACATGCCATGAGCTTTTAAACTGAACAAAAACTGCACAGTTTTTGTGATGATGAGGAATCTGATCTTAAACCAGTCTTCTACCAGCCCTGCTGCTGTCTGAAGTGTGTGTTGTGAGGCTTTATTCATGTTCACAGTAAATTCTAAACCACATCCACTAGTCTTTATGACCTTCATTAAGATTTGAAGGTTTTGAGCGTTTTTGTTGACAATGGCTGGGTTGTTTAGGTGACTACTGACTTCTAGTGTTTGTTAGCAATGTTAGCTTTGCAGCTCAAGTTTTAAAATTAGGCAAAAATTAGAATAAAATTAAAAAGCTTCAAACATATTTAAGATAAAACCGGCCCTGTTAAAATCTTCACAAAGTCTAATAAATGTCTGTATTTCATTGCTATTTCTCCTATTTCCATGTAAAATGTGCAGGGCTTATAGTAACTAAATGTAATGTAAAGTTTTTTAACCAATCACACAGCTGACAAGACCCCACCAACACATGAGTGATGAGTATGAATGATGGCCAGCCTCCTGTTTTTAAAGTTTACATAATTTAAATGTTTAGATTCATGAGTTTTAACAGCATAAAAACATCCCAATGGTCATATTTTAGTTTGTGATATGTGATGGCTGGGAATCTGCACCAATCAGGGTGCCAAAATGGGTTGGAGGAGGCAGATGAGGCATAGTCAAAACAAGACTTTAAAAAAAAAAAAAAAAAAACTCAAAACTTGGCTATGAATCAAAAACAAAACTGTGAAAGTTAAACTATGACTGTGGCAACTTGACAAGAGCAACAGCATGAAGACAAAACAGGTTAACAAGACTAAAGCAGAACAATGACGAATGAAAACTCTGAGACATGATGGAACCTTTAAACCAAACGTAATCAGAGCACGGATCAGAGGTCAGGGCTGTGCAATGACAAGACAGGGCATGACGTGATGTGGGCAGAGACGACAGAATGTAAACAAAGACCACATGGGCACAAGACTGACAGGGACGAGACTGTGGCGGGAGATTTCACAAAGAGCATGAAAGGGAGTCAGGTTCAGCCAGTTCAGTCCTGCTGTGGTGGTGTTGTTCTGTTGTCTATTTGACTCGTCTTCTTCCTCTATGCCTTCACAATATAAACTAAAAACATTCAGCTGGCAGAGACCTTTGGCGGTCTTATAAAGGCCTGTCAATCACATGTTGACCACACCCACAATTTTCTCATATAGGTTTGATAGGCTTTTTAGGTTTCATTATATTTCTATTTGTTTTTTTTTTTAAATTTAAACTTTGTTACAATAATAATAATAATAAAGTTGCACAATGGTGGTTTGAGATAATTCGAGCTGTTTGCTAGTACAGAAACAATGAAAATGTCTCGGCTCTAAAGCCCATGAAAATGAGTAAATGAGGCAGAAACCTGGATATGATATAAAAGGATTGTCAAGTTATAAAGTTCAGTCTAGTCTTGATTGTGTTCATTGTTCTTTGGATGTCACATGTAAGGCAGGCCTATGTGTGCTGACCTGGTGGTGGGCTCGGGCCTCAGACCCAGCACAGCAGCTCCAAGTGGATTAACATGTCAGCTGGACAGCGAAGTGTCTCGACTTTTTAATATCCCCGTCTGCCTCTTGGACCACCTCTGAGCTTCAAACCTGCTCTTATAAAAAAGGGATTGAGTCCAATCTCATTTCTTTGCTTTTCTCTATTCTCCGTCTCTCTCTTTCTCCTCCTTACTCATTTAATGACTGGCTTTTTTTTTCAATCTGCCTGAGCTGCTTGGTTTTCCAGCACATCGTATGTTTTGTCTGCCTCAGCCTCTCTCCGCGTCCTGTTCGTTACGTCGTTTCTCAGATTGCTCCCGAGTCGACATTCTTTGGCTGTTAACTCATCAAAACATCTATTATATTTCCGTCAGGCGCTGGCTTAAAACAAGCCTTCTCTCAGCATTCTCTGCATGCGAAACTGTGCACTTCTCAGCCTAAATCTCCCAGCACAACTCATTATGCCTTTTGATCTGCAGTTAGCATGCAAAACATATAAAATCTAATAATAATAATAAAAAAACAGCCTTTGCTGCCACTTTACCCAATTATTCGAAACCGCGGCTGACATTTTAGCGAGCAGCAGATTCACAGAGAAGTGAGGAATTCCAATTACTCACATTTATTTACAAGGCAAACAGTGACACATTTTTAAGCCATTACAGCGAGGTCGGCACTGTGCGGTGCAACACACTGAATGAGCCTGACATGGTTAGCCGCAGGCCAAGTGGCGGATAATTCAGATTACAACATGAAACCTCTGCGCATAGCCACAGTCAAAGCGCAGGAAGAGTATCATTCTGGCCCTTAATTATTCCAATTAAACTATGCCTTGTTAACCATTACACCCTCACCCTCCAAACTGGGCCTGAGACTAACTGCAGACTTGGCCTCGCTGTCCATAATCGCATCCATATCAGCTCCACCTACTCACATCAGCAGGCGGAGAGCAGAGATGAGTTACAGCAGTGTGACAGATCCAAGATACAGGCCTACAGAAAAGAAAAAAATAAAACAACATTCACAATATGCATCAATGAGATAATAATGAGGGGGTAGCTGCTCGCTCTGTCTCCTCTGTTTAGGTACCACTTGAATTTATGATGTGAAGGTAGAAGGAAGTCATATCATATAACAAATCTCCACTTATCTCAGATAGTTGATCAGACAAGACATTTTTGGAGACCCTATTTTGCTTTTGTAGTTTAGCGCTAGAGGCTAACTTGTTTGTGACAAACACAAGGATTCAAAAGTCACAGTCTATAGCTGATCCCAACAGTTTATTAACTGGTTGATAAAGTGCCGCGCTCCGACTGATGGCTTAAAAGTTTTATTACAGTAATTTTCTGTCTTACAACTTCCAAGACCACCGTGAACACTGAAATGAAATACAATACACATCAGTGAAACGTCATG
>BRDA01021067.1:3508-14171 GCA_036984385.1 Crenuchus spilurus
TATTAGACTGGGTTAGTGATATTGGGGGGTTATTTCAGTGTATTAAAGTTAAATGTTTGACTTTATTGGGGGGTTATAGTGATTGGGTCAGATTATTGGGGGGGTCATAACCCCCCTATCCCCCCCGCAAATTACGCGCATGCCCCCCAGTATGGTTTCATAGTCATTAGGGACAAACTCGGGTTTGGACTCTAGAGTCTGAGCTCACAATCTGATTTAGAACCAAACACTTTGACGACTGCACCACTAACAGCACACAGAAAGGTAAATGTAGTGTTAAACAACATAAACATGCTGTTAAAGTGAAATGTAGGCTTGTTCAGTGGTCTATGAGTGGCACAGAGATCTTTACATCCAGACTGTGAGTCCAAATTAGGACTGAGAGCCCAAAAGAAGGAAAAGAAGTGATTGTGGGAAGAAGATGGATAAAAATATCTTATTTATCTGTTTTAGGAGAACTTTTGGCTAAACCTAGAAGTTTGAGTTGGGGGAAGCCCAAGTTGAATAAACTCTAAAAAAAAGATGGAAGATGGCTTAATTTGTTTAAGTTGGGCTGACTTGGTTTTCTACAGTGTACGTCAAGTGGTAGCCGGCAGTTTCCAGTGAAAAAATGATTTGGTTAAAAATAATTATTCAGATAAACCAAAGTCAACATTTCAAATCAGCCTCTTCTTCTTGAGTGGACATTAACATACATGTGTAGTATGAGGTGCATATGACAACCTTAGAGCATAACCTTCTAAGTAGAATTAAATACCCACAAATCTGAGCGTTTAAAATGGTATATTATTATTCTCAGTAAAAAGAACACACATGTAGGCATCCATAAGCTTCTATACATTCATAAATGGAGGTGCACCTGCAGACAGAAGTTGAGTTTTAAAGCAAATAAATGAAATAAAACATTTACAAACAAAAGTGAAAAAAAAATACCATCTTAAATCTCACACTTCTGCATCTTAAACTTACAGAACACAAATCACGGACATCTTCAGTATCTTTCAACATGGGCCATGATGGATGATGTGTGCATGTTGCCCTTGTGAACTGCAACCAGCAATATTTTAGATCCAGTCTCTTTGTGGAGCTGGATGAACGCCCTCGTGGCAACTCCATTAACCTTTCATGGAATTGCACCCCAGGCTGCTGGATGAGCCGATGCGGTCTAGCCTTCCCCCAAAGCAGCCAGAGAACCCTTTGCTCCTCGTGGACATGAGGAGATCCAGGAGGTGTTTCTTCTGTGCCTCCAGATCTTCATCAGGACTGGGTTCTACAGGTGGAGGGGCTTGTTCCTCCCTGTTTCTTTCCCAGCCTGGAGAAGCTTGGTTTTGATTTGGCGACACATTCCTGTCCTCATAATCCACGGCTCCTTCAGTGTCCTCGTCCACCGCCAGTGCTTCCTCAAACTGCTGGAGCAAGCTCTAAAGAGCAAAACGGAGAAGAGTGAGGACTAGGCCAAATCAGAGGTCCTATAGCTGGTGTTTTGCAACCCCAGTACAGAAAAGGTTTGGACAGAATGGAGAATGGCAATAAAAATGCAGTTTTTTACATTTACTTTGACTTTTTTAAATTTCAAACAGTAGGAATCCAAGATGTTTTATGTTTTGTGTAGTCAACTTCATTTCATTTGTTGATTTATACCCATTCCTGCATTTTAGGCCTGTAACATGTTTAACAGAAAATGTTGGGACAGGAGCAATTTGTGTCTATTGATGAGGAAAGGAAAAAGGAAAAATTGACTTAAATTTAAACAGGTGATGTCAGCAGGTGATTGTAATCATGATTTTGTATAAAAGGAGTATCCAAAAAATATTTTTTTTCAACAAGTTTGTCAACAAATGCATGAGAAAATGATTAAATGTTTGCAAACAAACTTTGTGAAAAAAGAAAAGAAAGGAAAGGATTTGCATATTTCTCCCTCTACAGTGTATACCATTTAACAATTCAAGGAATCTGGAAGAATTTCAGTGTGCAAAGAGCAAGGGTCTCTGATCCATTTAACAGCACAGAATCAAGAACCATCATTCATCAATAGCTGATATAGCCACATGGGCAAGGGCTTACTTTTATCAAGCACTACATTACAGAGTTGTTTTCACAAACATCACTTAAAACTCTAACTGTGCAAAAAAGAAGCCTTATGTTAACCATGTCTAGAAGTGACCTTGACTTCATTGGACTCAAATGCATCTGGAATGGGTCATCACACAGTAGAAACGTGTATTGTAGTTAAAATATGTATTCCAGATCTTTTTTGGAAGAATGGACTTCAAAGTGGACAAAATATGAAAATTCAGACTGTTATCAGCAGGAAGTCCAAAGGCCATGGACTGACATGCTATAGGGTTGTATCAGTGCCGTTGGCAGTACACTGAGGTTTTAGAGAAATATATGCTGCCTTCAAGATGACATTTTTCAGAAAGACAATGCAAAACCACATGCTGCACATATTACAAAGGCGTGGCAGCAGTCTGAAGTCCTGCAGTCCTGGCCTGTGTACAATAGAGAATGTGTGTGGAATTTTTAAATAAAACAACCCATATTGTTGCACACTTTAAAATGTGTTTTCAGGAAAGACGGGATAAGCATTTCATCAATTGGCATTCTTGGTTCCAAAACATATTTTAAATGTTTTGTGAAGGAATGACAACATTATAAAATGGTAAATGCTTTACACTTCCAACTTTTTTGGAATGTGTTGCTGGCCGGAATGGATGAATATTAACAAATTAAATTAAGTTGACCAGACAGAACCTAAAATATCATAGGTTCATACTGTCTGCAGTGAAAAAAAGACAAAAGCTTTTGCTTGTTTGATTGGTTGTTGCATTTTCCATACTGTCCCAAATTTTTCTGATTTGTGCTTGTAGAAAGAACCCACATCTAAGTGACTGAGCCAAAAGGTTTTCATATCCTAAGGGTACATAAATAGGCAGCTCTTAGGGACAAAGAGAAGAGAACATTTTCTCAGCCATATAGATGTTACATCACTAGAAAGGTTGTCCAATTTTCAGTCATCAGTCTTCAATGGATGCTCATTTCACATCTTCTCCAACCTAATTTCAGTTCCAATTCCCAATTCCCGTAGAAGACCACAGTTCATCAATGAATTGTTCTTGTCTCTCTGGACTGATGTCATTGAAATATCCTCTGCTATGTTCCTCTAGTGTATGTGGATACATTTTAGACTATAGACTCTAGACTTAGATTACAATGCTGGATTCATGGGATTATACAGCGACTGCTGCAAACATAAACCTTAATTGGAACTAAAGTAACACAGTTACTCAATTAGACCACCTAAAGAACCCCTCTTCCCCCCAATGTATCACTGATAAAACCAGGTTAACCATCTTCACCCCAAAGGATAGGTGTACTGACCTATCTGTGGTAGTTTTTATCTACCAAATTATAAACATTACATCAATAAACCTTAACAGATACCTTTGTCATGTTTAAAATGTTAGATGTCAAGTTGCAGACATTACCTTAAGCTTGCTGATGCTGTTGGCCGTGTTGTGTCTAGTCAACACGTGAGCTTGTACGGCTACCTCATGACAGAGCAGGACCAGAAGTCCTGCTAGAATAAGTCCTTTAACCATCCCTGGCTTTCTTTGGCTCTTGACGCTCTCTCTCTGGCCAGGCTGTGTGCCGGGCTCCTTCTTTTATAGAGACACTCGGCTGTCCAGGGCTCATCCTTTCACGAATGTGTGAAGTGCATTCCAACACCTCAGCCTTGATAAGGCTTCAGGGTAGATTTCCTTTTAAGTGGATGTTTGGTGCTACGTGATGTGGCTTGGTGCGAAAACCCATGGCAGGTGGTAAGCCGGATGCAAACAGCGGGTGACCTCAGGAGCAGTTTTGAGGACAGCGTGGAGATGTGGCGCGCGTTGTCAGGCATGCATCCACTACACGTTCCTCAAATTGTTCCAGCATCACCTCAACGCTGATACCTTCAACCTACACTAAGTATACCATTCGTATGGTAAGACCATAGAGGTACTATTTTAAGTCCACGAGGTGGAAACATGAGTAATACCTTATGAGATATTGAATATAATGAGCTGCAGTGACCTTTGCATAAACCCAATTATGACATGTCTCATAACTAATCTATATTCTAACATATTTTACTTTTTATAATGAATTCTGTCAGGCAGCTGTGAGCTGTGCTGGGGTGAAGTTAAATTCCTTTGGGAGTAAGCTGTTGCTAAAATGGGCCGATGGACTGGTGGAAAGAATAGGTCATATAGCAGATTATTGACACCAATTACCAATCACCAATTATTGAAGAGGTCCTAGTGGACTTGACTTTAAAGGACTGTTTCATCTACACATTCTGATATCGCTAAGAGTGAATAATGAATGTAAATCAGGTCACTCACACTGGTCCTCATTAGCTACATAGTCATTGTGAGCCAAGCTTTGGGTGAAGCCACCTAGTCTTGTAATGATCAATAAATTACACAGAGAAAATATTGGTGGTCTATTGCAAAACTATGTGGGCTAATGAAGGAATTGTAGAGTCCAAAAAAAGCAAAGAAACATCTCAAATTTCTTTCATTCGCGTTAACGAAAAGAGTTTTTAATTCCCGTAATTTTTGAGAATTTTCCATTTACACTGGCCCATTGTCATTAAATGTTAACAATGCAATGACTAGCTGCTTTGTTAAAATGACAGAGAAGTAGATATATAGAAAAATGGAGATGCAGACAGTGAGGAAAGAAGCTGTCATTGGATATGATGGTGTGTCAACAGTGTCAAACCCTTAAAGTCAATGGAACTCACTCACTAGCCATTCTTAAGAAATTTCTTCTTAAAACTTTTAAATTTAAATTTAAAAATCATTATTTTTTTTTTAATTAAAAAAAACATTTATTTAAAATAAAAAAAAATTTTTTTAATTTAAAATTTAAATTTTAAATTATTTTTATAAAGATTCAAACATTCACCAGTCTTTTCTTATCTTTTGTTTGTTGGTAAGAATCCACACACACTCAAGAATACACAATACTGGGTACAACATAATTGATTACTTGATTTTCTACAGTTCTATAATATTACAGGATTTAAATTACAATAACATTTAAGAACAAATGTTATATAAAATATAGATTTGGGGGAATGAGACCCAAGACTCTTTATTTCCTTCTAATTTGTCACGATCTTGAAGTTTGTATGACCACAACACAGCGCTTGGTCAGCTAGACTGACTTTCACAATGAAACCCACTGAAGTGCCTCAAGTTAAGATTGTGTTTGTGGGAAAGTCTTGTGTACATAATTAAAGTAGCCTATATAGTAGGCATTTGAACGTCACCATTCATTTTCTCACTTAATATTGTTTACCAAATATCTCCTCTCAATTTAGAATCTCGGTCTAGAATTATGTAATCACTTCCTGACAGACAGGCCTATTTTGTGTTGACAGTTTTATGGATGAGCATGGAGAAGCCCCATATGAGCTCTATTGGTTAACAAGCAAGGAGTAATGTGTATTATTTATTGGGCTCCAAATGTTGTGTAAAAGGGCATCTTGTATGTTTAATCAGGGGCTCCATTTTTTGCTGAGCCTGTTCGCTCTCCAAGGTGCTGAACTAAAAATGTAATGTTATTTAGATTGAAATGGTTTATACTAGAATCTTGGTCCCCAGGACAGCAATAGACGAGCATTTCCTATCAAGAATATTACATAATAGCAGGGATATGCTTTGCTTTGTAAAACCATCTGTTTGTTCTTAATAGGCCTTATAGTGAAAATGTATATTAAATTCTCGCTTTCCCTTTTTTCCACATGGATGCCCTTTTCAATGACAAGAAACATAATTTTTCAAGACCTTTTATTGAACATTTGCATCAGACTTACAGTATTAAAATATTACAAGTACATTTCTATTGCATTTACATTAAATTAAGGATGCATATAAATATGGATTTTTCCAATTAGTCAATAAATATTGCAATAAATATATATGCACATTTTTTTTAATTGGTGTTCATTGCCAGCAATTCCTCTTAAGACTTCATTTCCACTTTGAATCTGAAAAAAAGAGTAATAATTATGTTACTTGAGGATAAGTAAGCCATAAAATAAATACATTTCAAACGTCAAAGGTAGTGAAGATCTCCATGTGAAAGTGTTTCCATCTTATTTACAGATGAAAGCCATTGTGTGTCGTAGGGTTAACTCACTATTGCGTCCAATGGTGTTGCATCCTAAAGTAGTCATGGATCCGATCCTGTCCAATCTACGGCCAAAACACCCAGAGTATCGTTTGGTGTCAAGTTTCACGTTCTTCAAGTCTCGAGCTGAAAGATAATCTCTCACATCCACCTGAGGTTGGGAATGGCCTTCTTCTTCAGAAACAACAGCATCCTCCAGGTTGGATTGCCCTAACTTTAGCACCTCTGGCACCTGTGCTGGACCAGCTTCTTCAAGACGTTCAAGGAGAATCTGCAAAGGAATAATGGCAGGAGTCAGTCTTATTGGCTATTTGGGCCACATCTTTAACAAAAAGTGTTCTATGAGCAGTTGCATTGACGCTGTTTCACTTACTTCACAATCTTTCCAACAGATGTTTTGTTTAATAGTAATTTTATCAAATGATTTTGGCCTTACAGCCATATGCCCAACTCTTACCTAGGAACATTGCCTTTAAAACTGTACCTAGGCCTAAAATGGTTTGTGGACCAAGTAGATCATACTCACTTTTAAGACATCCATGTCTTCATTAGAGAAGGCCTCATGTTGCAGAGGAAGTGCACAGAGGAGCTGAACGCTTAAGAGCAAGAGAAAGCTAGCAGATGGAATGTAGCTTGGACGCATGTTTTCTGAAGAAGCTGGAAGCCTTGGATGAGTCTTTGTTTTTTGAGCTCTGTCTGCTGTCTGTATGTTTTTACGTGAGCAGTGGAGCTCTTTTATACTTTAAGTTCTGACACTCAGAGTCACGTTAGGAATTGCCTGCTGCATTCCAACACCTAAGCAGATAAAGCTAGCTGTCGGAAATAAGACCTTTTAAAGCTTCATTAGATATGGGCCATATGACATCGTCTTTGATGGACCTTGTTTAGAACCAAGCTCAGGAATGTGTGTTTGTGCTTCCCTGAAATGACACCATATGATGGATCATGGAGCAACACCGGATTATACTGGGAGTTTTGTATTGTGTCTTCTTGCCTGCACACATGCTCTAAATGAACAGACAATACAAAAATAATGAAGTGATTAATGACACGTGTAGGCTTTTCTTCTCCTCCCCCATCGTCATCATTAATGGGTTGCTATTAACCTTGCTAAATATGGCCGTAATTGGTTTCGCCCAATGCTTTTGGCTATGTGGATGGCTGTGTAATGTTACATAGCTCATGATGTACTCTTTTGAAAACAGGTGCCATTGGAATCATCCCATAAAAGAGCCACTGTCGGTTCTAAAGACATTTTCCATGCAAATTTCTTTAAAGAACAGTATTTAGAAATGAAATGTATGAGTGTGAAGAAGAATTCAAGAATTTACACATAACATAAAGAATCTAGATTGTGTAAATCAAGCTCTCTCTTCTCATAGAGCTGCCTTTTTGAACAATGATGAACTTTTTCACAATCTTCTCATGTTTGGCTTTGGCACTGCAAAAGTCATGGAATAACTGGAATAACGATCTAGTCTTTGTTTGGAAAAAAATTTGGACTCCAAACATATCTTGGCTATGTATATAAAATATGAAAATATGATTTCTGAGTGGACCATTTATACAAGTGGCCATGCTCTGTTGAAGCATATGGAGTACATTAAGTTCATTTTATACCTTCGTGCTACTGAGCTATAGCTTTACGTGTAAAGACTCTCTAATGTATAGTCTTTATTTTTGCTTTTATTTACCATATCTTGTAGAATACTTGGTTTGTTTTCACATTTTTATACAAAAGTACATCTTTTAAAAATTAAAATAGGTTAAACAATTTTACCCAATTTTCTCCCCAGTCTGTTTGGTAGCCAGTTGACCCACTCATTGTTGACTCTCTCTATCACTTGTAATGACTCTGACTCTAGGAGGGTGCAGACTAATACAAGCCTCCTCTGATGCATGTGAAGTCAAGCTCCGCCTCTTTTCAAACTGCTGCAGATACATCGCTGCCGCACAACCAAAGTGCTCGGAGGAAAGCGCAGGATCCCCAGTTTTGACCTGGCAGATGCCTGAGCCAGCCAACATTAGGCCAAGTAAAAGAAAAAAATTGTTGATCATCCTTTTTCACCAAAATTTTGGGTCGGGGGGGAGGTGGTTTTTTTTGTTTGTTTTTTTTTTGATTGATGGTAGAAAAGTATTGTGGCGGCTCTTGGGAGTGTCGGCCAATCAGATGGCTACGTGTCGTACGGTATTTGCATAAAGTTCTCTTGTGTGTTTATGGGGTCTCTTTTGTAATTATTTGGGGTCTTTAAGAGGGGATTTTTGTATGTGTGGGTCTTTAAGAGGGGATTTTTGTATGTGTAATGATTGTTAGTTGTAGTCTAGTCTCTATGAATTATTTTAGTGTGTTTTAGTTAAGTTACCGTTAATGTGTGTCTTATTCCATTTAGTTAGTCTGGTCGAACTTTCCTGTTGTAAAGCAGTGAGTGTTTGCTACTGCACTTTCCTTTTTACTAAAAAAGCAGTAAAAGAGCATTTAGTAAGCAAATGTCTCATCCTTTTTCTTTATTCTCTTCTCCGATGCTACAGTATATAGCGAATATTAAAAAGATGTTGAAAACTTAAATAAACCATGTTAAACATAGATCATGTTCTTCTTGAGTGATTTACATATTCAGGGCAAAGCCACGAAAATACTCGTTAGCAAAACACAGCGCCAGTTTCACAGAAAGACACACACACACACACACACACTTGATACTTTTATTTCAAAACTAAACAAGTAATTGTTTATTTCGGTCTCTGGTAAAGTTATTCCGTCTTATTTATACTACCGGCCCTCCGTCTGCTTGTCTGTGTGTGAGTCTGCGTGCACGCTGCGATAATAATATTATAATATATTACAGTTTAATTTCAGTGTCTACTAAAGCAAAAATAATCCATTGTATTTTATTTCGTTAGATAACAGGGAAATGAAACGAATTTTATTGGCTGACTGCAGTGTTTTTACGATGCTGGTCACTACAAAAGCCATGATTTGCATCACAAAAACGACCGGCCATTCGTATTGACAGTGAAGTCTACTGCACATGTGCAGAATTGATTTGGGATCACGTCATTGGAAGCATGCGAAATTTGAATGATTCTAGGCCAGACTAGGGTGTTTGGCGCGTTTTTTTGTGTAAAAAAAAAAAAAGGTTGGGTGCTTTTTAGAGGGTCGGGCGAGGATGATCACCAATTCTTTTTTTTTACTTGGCCTTACTTATAGTAGTGCTGGGGAGAGAGTGTCGTCTTACCTGCCCAGAGAGAACACTGCCAATTTTACTCTCTCAGGCCCTGACTGCTGATGGCAAGTCAAGAACAAATTCACGATCCTCAAATCATAGTGACAGTGTCTTAGTCCACTGAGCCACTGAGCCAGCTTTGTAAGTTTGTGTCATGTGAAATTATTCCATTTGGATCATTCATTATGAAATATTAACTCAAATTATGTTTTTTTTCACAGAAAAATGTTGTAAGGTTTTGATATGACAGTAATGCTATAAAAGTGAACTATAAGTTACGTAGTAATGAGAGGGATTCATACATGAGCTTAATGTATCAACATACAGAGGTATGACAATGTTTTGTACAATTAAAAGACTTATAGATCTTACCAGGCTATATTGGGCTTTAATGATTGCGCAAAACTAGCTTTATGGTATGTACACTGTAATAAATGCCAGTAAATTTAATGGTGAAGTATGTAAAGTGTAAAAGGTTGAATACAGTTTCTATAGAAATAAAATACAGAAAGATACACCACGTACATCAGCCAAAACATTCATTTTTACATCTGTTTTCTGTAAAAATACACTGTTCCTTTGTTAAATTTGTACAGTAAAGTTTGGACAACCTCCAGCCTTAAACATAAAGTCAGCAGCAGTAATATCTTTTCTAAACACTGCAGTCTCAGGTTTGAGTCCTCATCTGGGCGGTTCTCATGTTCTCCCCGTGTCTGCTGGGATTTCCTCCAGGGTATCCAGTTTCCTCCCACAGTTGCACAGAATATAAAATAAGGACATGTTGTGCACCCTTAAAAATAAGAGTGCTACAAAAGTTCTATGCACAATGCCATAGGAGAATCACTTTTGGTTCCTTAAAGAATCTGTTCTGCGGAGATGTGTGATTGTGAGGAGCCTTTCTAAAGGTTCACACTCACACTTTATTACAGAAACTGTTCTTTAAAGAACCAAAAGTGGTTCCTCTGTGGCAGACGTTTTGTAGCACTATTATTTTTAAGAGTGTACTCTATTACAGTGAAATTTGGACAACCACATTTTTACTTTATTAATATGTAATTTTACAGTGTGTGTCTGTGTTTTATTCAATTCCTAAATATAAAATGTACAGTTGCCAAAAACTATATACTGCATTCTGAAACGTCTTAATGTCTTATGTTCACAATACATTGTAAACATATACAAACCGGATTCCAAAAAAGACCCCTGGCCCAGTGCAAACGTCTGAGCTTGTGGAACTTGCTTAGAAATGGCTTCCT
>BRDA01021067.1:24418-39492 GCA_036984385.1 Crenuchus spilurus
CAGACAGTCGGCCTCACGATCGATCGTAATCGTATAATCGAACCAAGAGATCGGACAACAATAAAACCTCACCGACACCGATTGTCGTTAGTGACATTCAAAGTTGTTATTTCGCGGCTGCATTTGCAGAAAGAACAGGTAGGAAAGTTGAGCAGGTCGACCTGCGATGTTATAATACAAGTCCGTTAAGCGGGATAAGTGTCAGGGTGTTAAGGTACGCGCTGGCCGTTGTAGGGTACATCAACAAATGCATTACCGTCGTCACTTACACAGCCGTCCTCTCAAATTTTACGCATCTTTGTTCGGATATTTAGTCCCAAGATCTACAACACGTGGTGTTACGTCATTAGCCGTTGTCGATCTGTTTGTCGTTGTCTTTTCTAGCAGGATATCCAAAGGATTTCTATGGTGTAATGCTGACCAGTTTTCATGCCTGATGGAATCTTCCCAAGTTTTCCTTAATGTGGTATCTTTAGGAAACCTATAGGACGATCTTTTCTGTTGCTGTTTGTCTAGCTGTTGCCGATTACTGCATTGTGGTGCACAACATCTAGAACCCTGATTTATAGGCTTGTTTCTACGCATTTTAAACTCTCCTGCCGACACATTCACTGCTGCCATTACGTAAACAACTACATGGGATGTTGCCGGTCGCGCATGGAATTGTGGGACTGTGAATAGGGCGAATTGCCTGAACATAATATTGTAGCGTCCAGCTGGACGAGTTGAAAGGATGGACAAGAAAGACGTTTACGTCGGCGCTTTATTGTTGAAACTTACAGTGATTGCTGTTAGCCACAGCCACTCCAAAATAACAACAGGCTAGAGAACCAAGCTAATATGCTAATGCTAGCTAGCACTCCGGCTGACAGACACACACACACACACACACACACCAAGCCCCCCCCTTCTCACGCAAACAGACGAACACACAGCGACCTCGCGCTCTCTCGCCTGACCAATCATACACTTGTCTAAACACAACAGTGCATTTTGGCGGCGCTGGTGAGGAGGAGCCAACAAGCAACAGTATTACACGTCAGAACTCACTGTCAAGCTGCTTAGACGCAAAATGGAAACGAACGTTAATGCTCATCAAATTCTATTGTCCCGCCTTATCATCGTCGTCGAGGGAAAACTTATCGTGAAAAAAATATATATAATTTTATCGCCCAGCACCAACATTCATTCAATTAAACTGTACCCTGGAAAGACATGACAGACATTTCATATATATATATACTTACAGTCAGTTTGTCCAGAATGGAGGCAAAAGGCTGCCACATTTTCAGAAAGGGGGTCTGACTTCAAAAGGTGAACATCCATGGATGTACTCCATTCCACTATGAGAAAACAAAATGAAGAAAAGCTCACAGTGAACATACCAATGTACCACAGAAGCCCCCACAAAATTCAGGGTCAAGAAACCCTTCAAACAAACATACTGTTATTACAGTGGCATCAACTATAGTAGTGAAATCTAAATTTCGCAAACAATTCTAAACGTTCAATACTTTTAAAAACTAAACTTTCACAACCATATTTTGCTGTATTTTACAATATTGCCGTATGCAGGACAATAGAACAACATGAGACAATTTAATCTAAATAATTCATATACAATTAATCATCCAAATTTAAGTTATGCATAAAGAAGTGGATACTGACATGAGCAAGTCAGGAGGTTCCAGCAGAGGAGGTATTTGGTGGTAGTGGTACCAAGCAGGTACTTGGAGCAACTCAACCGGCCGAAACAAATCTCTCTGTAAAGATGAAAGCAGTCACAGATCAGTCTCCATGATCACCCATCATGTCTTAGCACACCCTAAAGAGCTAGTCACACTTCCCAGACATACTTCACAAGATTAGAATGGCTGGCAGAAAAGGCCTTTGGTACACAATGTTCCAACTTCAAACAATAACTGCTGTAAATGGCTAGTTATGTCAGTCTCGTAAGATTAAACAATTCATCTATTGTCCAAAATGCCCACTCTGTGCATTAACAAATCCTTTACATATTTGAGACCGCAGGCCAGTGCTAGAGATCAGAGACTATGATCAATGTGATTAAACTTAACGATGTGCAAGTTTAGGTTTAATCTCAAATACACAGTAACAAGCACCTGACACCTAATAAGCTATTCAGATGTGCTCATTACAATGACAAAAAGTGAACATAAGACCTGGCTTCAAAGGGCTACCACACTGATGTCTATTTCAAACCTACTAGAGTTGCACCAAACATAAGAAGAATTGATGCTTACAATTGGCAAATCAGTTCTACATTTTAAAATCTTTTTAAATTGAGTATCATTTTACTACACCTGGCATCGATATCAAAATCAAAACTCTGGAATTGTGATAAACTCGATAACATACTAGCCACCACAGATGCAACTGAAAGGTGCAACTATTACAAAAAGCTGTCCCTAGACTTATGATCCTTGCATAGTAAATGTTCATTCTACTTCACAATCCAGACATGAAAACAATGCATCCATATCCTTACACCCTTACAGGTTTTCAAACTTAAAGGCTTTCACAAGATTGCATACTTCTCATATTTAGTTTAACACCAGCTCAGCAGTAAGATTAAATCCCATCAAGAGATCTCACAACATCAAAGTAAACAAAGATAAACTCTAGATCAGGAGTGCACAATATGTCGATCGCAAAAGTAGTGTGGGTAGATGGCATAAAAAAAAAAATAGACGTCAGCCTATCACCCGTCCTCGCTATAAAACATCTCCCTTTGACATACAGGGAGCCTGGTCGAGCACTAGGACTCAGCGGGATTCCAAGCCGCTCAATCTGAAAATCCTGTTTCACTTTAGACCACCCACAAGCTCATTCGATTGGCTCTGCCATTTCTTGCTAAAGTGTGATTGGCCGTCTCCGCTATCATTTCATAAAATAGCATCTGGACTTGTAAACCAGCGTTTTTCAAGATGGCCAGCAGTCCGTGTTTACCTATCACTGTAAGTTCTTAACATGTATGTTTGTTCTGCCTGTGTAAGAAACCTAAAACTGACCATTTCCATACAGACTGGAGGACTTTTTTACTGTCATTTTTGAAGTGTGTTTGCCTTGACATTTTTTCGGCCTAAGCCTTTTCACACATGAAGATCATGAAGTCAAAGTATGGTTCCACTATGACTGATGATTATTTGGAGGTTTGCTTGAGGCTGGCTATCAGCAACCACTGTCCAGACTATGTATCCCTGACTGATTCCATTCACTGCAAGTCAGAGTAAAGTAGGCTAATGACAAAACATTTACACAGTTGTATTGTGTAATATGGGTTCATGTAGTTATTCAAGTACACCAGCATACATTGTACACAAATTGTCAATGTATTTATAAATAAATAAATAAATAAATGTCTTGCATTTTTATAGTAGGTAGATCATTTTGACTTGGTCATTAGATAAGTAGCTCACAGGCTGAAAAAGTGTGCGCACCCCTGCTCTAGATATTACATGATGCTCGCATGCTGTGCCACATTTATAAACAAACAGTGCCAATTTGTCAGAACCTCTAAAATCAACGTAATGCTTAGAAAAGGGTTCACGTGATTTCACTCTATTAACTCTTGTGCTGTGGCACTTTTCAGAAATAGACTTCACTGGGTTTCAGATGTAGGCCTCACCTGATAACCCCTGGAGGTTGGCACAGTGTGGTCAGGAGACCCCATGTGTCAGAGCTCCACAGGGTGACCACCTCCTCGAAGCTCACAGCCAGGAGAGAGCCATCAGCAGAAAAACAACAGTTACTGGGTTGCAGACTGTGGTAGCTGCCCACATAGTCACATGACCAAGAGGCCGGCTCCTCTGCAGAAAAATATAGAACAGCTGAGATAAGTATTCATGTGCAAGTGTAGTGGTGGTGTTCAGGAATATTATTGTTTAGTAGTAACAATAATAGGATTAGTAGTATCAGTAGTAATAGTATTAGCGGTGGTAGTAGTACTAATAGCAGTAGTAGTAATAGTCCTACTAGCTGTAGTAATAGTACTAGTGGTTGTAGTAGCAGTAGTAATAGTAGTATCATTAGTATTGCATCGTTATGTCAATTTTGACTCTGACTGAATAATCTGAACTGAATCCTCTTTGAATTCCTCTTTTTTCTCTGTTGTAATACACCAAGGGTTAGTAACCATAACTAACATTCAACTTCAGGCTGTCATTGGGGAATGCTGACAGTTATGGTTTCCAGCCTACTTACACACAATAGAGATAATATCATTGAATTTGAGGTGTTTCTACTGATCTAGCTCAGCTGTGTTTTCAGTGTCCTGGAGAGTACAAACTTTAATTTGACCGTTTAAAAACCACACATTTTGTTGGACAAGGGACTTACACTAAATGGAATACACTAATCAAGCTTATGCTGGAATGTGTTTACAGCTCAGAAAGTTACATTTCAGGTTTATTTGCTCTTTAACGAGCAAAATTACACACAACAATTTTGCTTTGTTCACTCTTTGCTGTCAAACTTGAAACATGCAGCTCTAAGGTGTAAACGATTCTGCAGGGTGGAGCTCACTCTGTGTGTCTGAGTCTGTTCCCAGCAGCCAGACTTTGAACTGGCTGTCCAAAGCTGTGGTCACCAGCATGGTGGTCTCTGTGGAGGGGCTGAAACACATGGACGTAATCCTGTCCTGGTGGGCAGACGTTATGGTTGTGTTCAGCTCAAAGCTGGCGAGAAAGAGGGGTAAAGCACAGTTCAGAGTAAATATGTTTTACAGAAGTAAGTAGAATAATTACAACATCCTTAAACATTAGAGATTTGAAGATTAGCTCTCGTTACATAAACAAAAACAGAGCATGTGTCATTTCCACTGAGCATGGTAAGAGTGGGGTACCTTTGAGCTGTCTCATTGTAGCCCCAAAGTTTAAGAGAAAACTCCAGACCAGATGTTTTGAGACCTCTCTCTTCCACAGTAGCCAGCCAAGTGCCTCCGACATCAAACGCTGCCTTCACCACCTCGAACTGGTCCAATCCTTCCTCATAGATGTACTCCTGCTGCACAATGTCCAGCTGTAGGGGTCATACACAAGAAATTAACTACTTGTATAAGCTTGTAGATGCAGGTGTGTATGTTGTTCAAATAGATTTCTAGCTACTGAGGACCACCAAAAATATTAATCAACAGTCTGACTACACAGATTTTCCCTGTGCATATAAATACAAATGGTTCAGGATTTTTTAAAGCATGTAATTCACTATTCACTAATGAACACCAACTTCCACAAATTGGAAGTACTTTCACAGGTCAAGAGAGCCATGACATTGCAGTTTCATATTAACAAGCCACCACAAATCAAGTGACAGCATGAGAAACATGTTTTTGACACTTTCCAGTGTGTCCAATGGAACCATGACCGTACCGATGCACATGACCACTCATACTTTACACAGTTCCTCATGTCTGTTTCCACAGGACTGCAGCCGATAGAAATGTACTAGTGCAGCTAAAATAATAATAATAATAAATAAAAACATTCATGGAAAAAGTTAATTGTAAAGGTTGACATTTTTATTCATTGAGTGCAAAGTGACATTTCAAGCCTTTTTGTTTAACTGATGATAAACAAAAAATGGCTCAGAAAAATGTCACCTTGTGTCATGAACATAAAATTACAATTTATATTTTTTTTAAATTAAAATGAATGCAAATGAACCTTTTCTACAATATTCTAAATGTTCTGGAGTACGTTTAGGCCCTAGATCTCCTCTTCTCATTAACACGTTTGTGGACTTCCAGTTTAACCCAAAAACCTATTTTTTAGATGTGCATATATATTGCGGCACTGTTTTCTAGACAAGACTTTTGAGCTCAGAACTGAATAAACAGGTGTTGGCTACACACTGATCATTAGTTTTTAGAAATTGCATGTGGTTTTATTTCTAAAGCTTAACAAATGTCAGCTGATGTGTTTCACTGCTCCAGTGGTTTCTAGACTGACTATTTATGAGATAGGTGTTAACATTCAGGTAAGAGGTCTTTTCACCTCAGGAGAGAGCTTTGTTCAGATTCACATTCCACAGCCGGTAATCCACCAATGGAATGTCTGGAATTACCATGTCATTATGATATGAATGAAAGACGTGCCGCCATTGGGCAGGAAAAAATGTGCAGCTGTCTTGACTCGCTCTGAAAAATGCGTCTCTGCTTATTTAAGCTCCTCTCACAAAGTTTTACAAATATATTTAGAATCAAGCTATATACATTTGAAAAGTAGGATCTGTAAGGTTTCCGGAGTATGTTTTGTTTGCAGGATAAAACCGGAAAAAACTGTTTGTTTGTTTGTTTTTTAAAGAAACAAATGGTGTCTGTTTTGAAAATGTTTTCATAGGCTATACCTTACAGCTGAGGTGCTTGTGAAACTTGGGCCAAAAACAAATCACAAACAGCAGTACTATGACAGTCACTGAGACTTTGGTTCTGTAAAGATTACCAGACATGCAGTGCAGTAAGCTTACACTGTAAAGCTGCTTGTCCTGCTTTAAAGAATAAAACTGAATATGACCCGGCCTTCCATTCACCACCAGAGCTTTACTGCGTGGGTCGATCACCAGATCCATCCAAATGTTCCCTGAAATGAAAGAGGCGAGATGTCAGTAGGGGATGAGGTAGAGTTACAGTTATACTATCCACCAGCTGAGTCACAGTGAGGTAAAGAAGGTTGTAAGTACACACCTTTAACCAGGCCCTGAATCACTGCTGATACCTTGAAGCTGCACTGGATGATGTTGATTTCTGTCATGATTACAAACAAAAACATAGTAGCATATTAAAGACTACATCTGACTTGTATTTGCTAGTTGAAGTACTTCTATGACCCACACACACCCGATTCCACTCATGATACACTATACAAGCAAATGTTTGTGGACACACCTTCTACTGAATGCATTCAGCTACTTGCAGATACAGATTTACAAATGCACACACAGCCTGTTAGGTCCCTGTAGATCAGTATCTTGACTACAGCTCTATTAATGGATCATCAGGTCAGAAATGAAGAACGCTCGCCCTAAAAAAGTCCAACAGCCCAAAAGCAAGGCCGCTGTTAACAGGTTCAGTTCAGAGCAAATGTTCTTACTGTTGTCCGAGTGGCTTGTGCTGTACAACTGTCCATCTGGAGACACGCTGATATGAGAGATGGCTCCACCAAGACGAGGAAGTAAGTCCTTCTTGTTGACTTCCTTACAATGCCACTGGACAAGCACAGACTCCACACCACCACTCAGCAGGTGCATGCCTGCACAAAAGGACCAGCAGGCAAGAGGTGAGAATAAAATGAGTTTTATGAACTGACCAGCTATTAAAAATATAAAGAAGTACAACTGAAGTGAAGGTTTCTTACCCTCAGGTGTAAAACACAAAGTGTTTACAGCATCATGGTGCCAGTGCAGAGTGGTATAGGTGTACTCTTTCTGATTGAAGTTTCTCCTGTGAAAAGGACAGAGACAGATATTAAAGTGAATATTGTTACATTCACTGTAGTTTTGCCAAAGCAGATCCATTTATTAAGCCCTTAGTATGTCATATTCTAATAGAGCAAGTGAAGGGATTTTTGAATGGGCACTGAACATTTAAGCCAAATCCAGACTGGATCTGTTTATCAGGGGGGTGCACATCTTCTCAGTGATTAAACTCTGGCATCTGGACAGCACTGAAATCATAATGGGTCATGGGGCCGATTTTTTAAAATTATTATTATTAAGCATATGTTCACATGACACGTTTTTTTGTTTGTGTCATGTGAACATATGCTTAATATTATTTATTTATTATTAAGCATTAATGCTTAATATTTTTCAAACATGAGGCTAGAGTTAACTAAACAACAGTAGGGAATTCAGCTTGTATTTTTATCAGAGGATGAGGGGGGAAAAAACACAGACTTGAAGGATCTGGATGTAAAAAAAAAACAAAAAAAAAAAACAAAAAACAAACACTAAGGAGCGCCTGTAAAAGAATGAATTACAGCAGGAATTCAGGTTAATTTAGCCCAGTCCAAATAGAGCTAAAGTAACCTCTCTGTTGGTACATTAGAGCTATTTGATATGTGAACAGAACATGTGAACAGGCAAACTATAATTAGATCTTCACATAAAACAGGTCCTTAATTAGAGCTGGATGTTGACGGTCAAACCAGTTCACTCACCAGAGACGGATCTTGCCGTCTGCGTGTCCGGTGGCAATGCAGTCCTCTTTAGGGTGACAGGCTACGCATGTGAATGTGTTTTTGGCACCTTTCTTGTCAGTGAGTTTGAGGGAGAACCTTCATTAAAAATAAATACACATCACTTTAGTAATTGGAAACTAAAGTCAAACAACTAAACAGAGGCCCCCTGAGGAGAGGTATGTAAATACGCATGGTGACTGGGCATGTTTCAACACGTTCTTGACCTCACGGGTTCTATTCAGAGAACAGCTACATCACCATTAGTGTGCATTTTACCTGTAGGTCTTCTCTTTCCTGAAGAAATGTACAGCCAGCTCAAGATGCTTAACAGAGGCGATATATTCACCCTACAAACAAAAATAAATACAAATAAAGTTACAATGAAAGACATTTTATAGTGTATACAGTGTATGGAAATTCCACCGGGGGTGGTGGTTTGAATGTCTCATTTTAAATGTCAGATTTTTAAAAATAATTCAATTAGTTTCAAATACTTATTTATATATTATTTATTATTATTGCAATTAATGATGTATGATAAATTATCTAACACACTGATAATGAAGAGGTCTTAATGTAACAAATTTATCTGTGCATCAAATATGATGCACCAGACTTTACAGAGTTAGAACTTAGTTTTAAAGCAAAAGTAAACTTTAGAGAAAGTTACAACTTCAGTGAAAAGTATGCTTCACTAGTTGAAACCCCCCCCCAACTTATTTTACTTTTAAATCTTTTAAAAACATAAATCAACATACCATTATAAACCTCATTATAAGCAATACTACACATATATCTCTTACTATAAGCTGCTCTAGGGTGAGTTTTTGCCCCTCATGAATTACAATTAAATGTTAAAATGTCAATCAGCCCCCAGGCCGTTAATACATAGAACATTTATGCAATCTAGTCCATGCACGAACAGTTAAAGTATATACCGAGAACAGAAAAATGGCGCCTTAATCTCAATGGAAATATACCAGAACTAGTGATGTTCCAAAATGGCCCAAATGAAAGCATTTACCATTTGGCCAAAGGCTGTGCAACATGGGTTGGGGCTGGTATCACACATCACAGCACATAACTCTCTTGCCTCCACTTCTTGATCTGGTACCTTTGGAAGATGTAGGGCCAACAACTGGTAATGCTCTGGAAGTGTAAAACAGACTAGTGAAACTGGTGCCTATAAACCAGAGAATGTGAGGAATGCTGAGTGGGAGCAGACTGACGTGACTTTGAGCAGAGCCGGTAGTGGCATTTTACACATTTTCTCTCTCGCTTCAATACTGCTGCAGTGTAACATGACATTACCCATAATGCAACGACAGTAAATTTTTAAGTATGGAGTTTGCTAAGTAATTTCACAAAGATGGCAAAAATGATCAAAAATACAAATGCTGTAACAACTATGTAACAAGTGATATGTATGTACTTTTGGATTGTCAAATTAGACATGTTTATTATTATTAATAACAAATAATAAATTATTTTTTCACATTGTAATCAGCCATTTATTTAATTTAATTCCAGGAATGTTTCCCTTCATTGCTCTGCTGATAAATGACATTTATTTCATATTTCCCAGGCTAAATGATCAGATATTCCAAATTGCATCAAGTACAGCAGAATCTTGGTTTTCATCATAAATCCATTCTATAGTGCCTGATAATCAAAACGAATGATAACTGAAGCAATATTTCATTCAATATCCATTCCAGACACTCCAAAATAAAAAAAAAAAAATAAAAAAAATACATTTAAACAGAATAACTATAGTTTTACATATGGACAACAATGAAAAATAAATACAAAAGACTAATGAAATGCATAAATGAACATAAATGATGCTCCGTTTTAGAGTGTGCTAGTGTGGTCCAGCCGGCAGCCTTTATTTTGTACACCCATTCATGGGGTTCTCGGCCGCTATTTGTTTTAACATCTGTTTTCAGGCGGTAGCGCTGTGCACCACAGCTTTAATGTGACATGTTTAGTTTGTTTTGAGTGAAACAAGGAGAAACAAAACCAGAAAAACAAACAGAATTAATGGTGAATGCCAGGGCAAGTCAGGTCAATGCTTTGTTTTTGTAAAATTAGCACTGAAAACTGTGGACAACTGGGACAAAATTTCCCCAGAAAAAAAAAAAACGATAAATGAACTGTACAATAACCAGGGCATACAGCAACCAGGGAGACTCCACTGTAAATGTTTTGCAAGAATGAAAAATGTGGAGAGGACATGGAGTATTTTTCTTTTGCTTATGCTGGGCATTGAACAGAAAAGAGAAAAGCTGGAGTGGAATGATAAATAAAAACATATTGAGTGCAAGTAAGTGCTCCCATTCAGCCACATGCTTGGCTCTAAACAGATAATGAACATAAACCTTCCATGAAATGTCAAACCTTTTATGGCCCATTCGGATTCATTTATATGCAAACTTGCCATATGAAAGTCAAAAAGTTAATAACATTACTTTCTCTCTAGTTGGTCAAGCCAACCACATGCACTAAGACACACACATTGCATTAACTACATCATAAAATCATAAAACAGATAAGCAG
This sequence comes from Crenuchus spilurus, assembly GCA_036984385.1. Lineage (NCBI taxonomy): Eukaryota > Metazoa > Chordata > Actinopteri > Characiformes > Crenuchidae > Crenuchus > Crenuchus spilurus. Next base: position 35,176 of record BRDA01021067.1, read on the forward strand.
TAATAAAAGCAAATCTACCAATTTGTTAATGGCAGGGAAATTCAGATTGTACACCCCTATATGCTACCTAATATTCCTCTATATAGTACTGCGATCAGAGAAGATTACGTTTGCTACTTACGGCCCTCTTTCTGAATCTCCATGGGTAGAATAATAAAAAGAATTCCAATATGTTTTTCTGAAACATGTATAGAAAACACTGGAGATCCAACAATAAATGTCTGAAAGAAAATGGAAAAGACAAATTGTAATGGTTTCCAGACAATACACAACACACAATTTTGGACGTTCACAAAGCCTTTTGCTTCACCTTGATAAGAATGCCATCATTGAAGTCCCACAGTTTAACAGTGCCATCTACTGAGCAAGAGTAGACCTGCACAGAAATAAGAGAACCAGAGGGTTAAACATGGCTTACCCAGAGGTAATTTTCATGGCTTAACCATAAAAGACTTTAAACATGAATATAAAGCTAAATTAAAACATGAACAATGGAAAATTCGTTATTCTCAGCATTAGACCAGGCTACTGTTATGAGGACTGTCTGATGAACTCATGTGCTTTATCTCCTTATTTCACATGCTGACCTTACATCACTCATCCTTCTCCCTAAACACAAAAAGTGAAAACACTGAATATAAGCAAAAAACATTTAGTTTGTAATATGATCATAGCCTTCATCGTTGAAAAAAATTATGAGTTTCTTCTATTGTTTATGTTCACAACTTTGAAGGCAAAGGACTTCCCGGCTCAGGTAATGTGGGTTCCCTTGTCTTCATGCTCTTACAGACTCAATCCAGTTGACAAAATTCTTCATAATAAAGTTTATACTGACTAGTGATCATAGTGAAATAATCAAATATACAGATTCTGTGTATTGTGTAGTGAAGATAAGGAGATGAACACAGACCTGAAGGTGGTTGGCAGGATTCAAGGCAACGCCAGTCACTTGAGCTCTGTGGCCCTCGAGCACATGAAGGCATTCTTCTGTGCTGGTGCTGAACACTTTGAGTGAATCCCCTGAAGCACATATCAGGAACCTACAACAATCAGACTGCAGTTAAGGATCTTGCATCCTCCCAATTTTATATATCAAATTAGCAGTGATCCACTTAACCTCTATAATGAACACAAGGAATGTGTCAGAGATCACCACTGAGGGAACACTCTTGTCAAGGGCGGTTATTCCCACTATAAGCTTTGGAAACTGGGTCCAAATTGCTCTTTGAGTGTTAAAGGTTGCCGATCCCTGCACTATAAGGTAGGTGTTTATTAGGTATTGTTACAGCGTGTGATAATTTTTAGCAAAAAATTCAGGATTGTGACTGGCCTACAGACAACTCAAGTTAGATGTTAGTGTCTGACTGCAACTTCATACAAATTTAGGTCGCTACAGTTTATCAAAAAATTATGTGCAAGTTTCTGAAATAAGTGCACCATTAATTAAGAGCAACAATGAGAGTGATACCACAAGTGACATATTGGGCAGAAGTACCATTAAGAAAAGATGCTACTACTAAGAACAGCACTGTTGAGAGTTAGAACTGAACTGGGGTTCTCATGTATAATTCTTATATAACAAAATAAAAATGCATAAAATGTGTGTTCAGACAATGCTGTTTCCAACAGCTTTACAAAGGACAAATTAGTTACATTTGACAGCTTTTAGTACTGCAGCATTTTTATTACAAACACTAAACAAACATGAAGTGATGTAATGATTGTATGCTGAGCCTGTTTTGTTAAATGAGAGATTTACACAGCAAAAACACTGCAGTCATTAAACACTATTTAAATCATTTATTTAACTTACTATCACAGCATCAGACAATCTCAGTTAATATTCATATTGTGCAGAACTGCTTGTTTCCACTCTATGTGGCAGGCAAAAGAGACTCCAGGCTGTTTCATTCCAAGCTGCTTTATATCTATGTGTGATAATTTTGTATACACACAGAATAAGTCATTAAGTCATTCAAGTTCTACACTTGAACATAAGCATTTGTTATGGTTCTATGCCTTATTTTAAATTACAGCACTTTACACATTATTTATGCACGTTTATATGTAAATTCCTACAAATATGAGCTTTGAATGGCCCATTTTGACATATTTTATTGTCAGCTGTGTAAAGAAAGACTGCCAACACACTTGGCCTGTAAAACCTGACTGGCAATACACTAAAGTCATCAGAAGAGCTCTGGTTACCTCAATCTGAGGACTTTAAATTGGAATTCATCACCATATTGATGTGCTATTTACGTAATAGCATTACCAATATATACATGTTTACAAGTCTGAATGACTTACGGTATAACATTTCACTGAGTATTTGTATTAAAAGCATAAACTGCAGAATTTTGAGCAGAGGCAGTGGAAAAAGCTCCTATTTGACATGGATCCTTTAGATATTACTTTAAAAAGTGGAAGTACAATAGACAGAATAAATATAATAGGTTATTACTACTCATACCTGCAGTCTTTCGTAATGATAGGAGCCCTAAAATTGATTTTACTGCCACCGCAGAAAACCACGCGGATATCGCTCTCCTCCACCATGCTGATCCACGGCTGATATTCTTCTTCTGCTGCTGTACTGGCTCTCTATCGCCGCATACCGGTCGGAGAAGTAGTGCACGCCCGGACTTTCTGCATGTCAGACATTTGAAACGCTTGTTTTGCAGTTTAAACGATTTCATAAATCTCAAGTTTATTTCCAGTGCCCAAGAGTTTACAAATAAAGAGAAATGGCTAAAAGTACTGGCAAAGCTATAAAATAGTTATAAATCTGTCTATAGTACAATGTCACACTATGATGTAGTACCACAATGTGGCCACTAAATGTCCCACTATATTTCTAATCACATTATAACCACTTGCTTTACCTGCTCCACTGACCGTATAGGTGCACTTTGTAGTTCTGCAATTTCAGACTATACTCCATCTGTTTCTCTGTATACAGGACCACAGCAGAGCAGGTATTATTTAGGTAGTGGATCATTCTCACCGTTGACGTGACACTGATGTGATGGTGTTGTGTTGAGCTGGTACAAGTGGATCAGATGGCATTCGCCCTATTCACAATCCCACAATTCCATGCGCGACCGGCAACATCCGATGTAGTTGTTTACATAATGGCAGCAGTGAATGTGTCGGCAGGACAGTTTAAAATACGTAGAAACAAGCCAATCAGGGTTCTAGATGTTGTGTACCACAATGCAGTAATCGGCAACGGCTAGACAAATAACAGCAACAGAAAAGAGCGTACTATAGGTTTCCTAAAGATACCACATTAAGGAAAACTTGGGAAAATTCCATCAGGCGTGAAAACTGGTCAGCATGTGACTGACAGTGTGTTCTGATCATTTTGTTGGAGGTAGTTTACTGCAAACATTTTTATTCTACCCTAATTATATACCGAAATATATACTATAGATACTATAGATATATTATATCAATAGGCCTCTAATGATATAAACATACACTGGCTGGCTTGATAAGGACATGCAGGGCCCTAGTCTAGGCGTGGCTTATGTACTATTTCATAATGTGACATTTGTAGACATTTGTGACATTCAACACCAGTTGAATTCATTTTTGGCTATTTTCATAAAAAATGTGTACCACAAATGATTGTGCGTGATAGTGTAGCTTAGTATTGATAACATGCAACACGATAGCTTGCAACAACGTGTTTACACTAAAAACCCACTGCATAAATTGAAAATACAAGTTGACACAACAAGATATGATGTTTAATATCAAAAGACATATTATCTGCATATAGCTACAAAAGCTAGTAGATATCGCGTAAGTATTTACTTACCAAATAAAGTTGTAAACAGTTTATGTAGCATAGCTGGCATAGACGAACAAGAGAAAATGGTGAACGGGATGTTGCCGTTTGCGCGGTGCATTCTGGGATTTGTGAAAGGGGCGAATAGAGTTGCTGAGATGTAAACACCTCAGTGTCACTGTAGAAAATAGTGCACCAGCCAAAAGCTTTCTGTAACCACCAGCAAATGATTAGAAGACCAACACAAACTGTGCATCAACAGATGAGATAGTGTCTCTGACTTCACATCTACAAGATGGATCAACAAGGTAAGTGTATCTAATAGAGTGGACAGTGAATGGACAGCATTTACAAGCTCTAATGATCAGCTATTTATATTTAATCATTTATACTTCATACTTAAGTTTTACATTGTTTAAATAAAGCATACCATTGCTGTAAAATATTGGGTAGTTATTAAAAACAGCTTTTGTTCTAGTCATGTAACTGTCCTATTACAATAAGAAAACGGCTGGTTCCAA
>BRDA01021067.1:39502-58385 GCA_036984385.1 Crenuchus spilurus
AAGATGTCACTGTGACTCCACAAATGTAGAGTCGTTGAGATACCACAGACTAGGTGAACATGGTCGAGTTGTGTTGTGGTAGTGTAGTCACAGTGCAGTTGCCACTCTTACTAGGTGATGGATTTATTATGGACGAGACGACACCAGGACACCCCCCAGGACATATGTCTCTTTGTCTACCTCATATCAGACTTTAACGTCTTGATGTTTCACGTGGATATGCCAGTCACCTGGTCCATTTCGTACACCAATATTACACTAACAGGACCACAGCAGAGCAGGTATTATTTAGGTAGTGGATCATTCTCACCGTTGACGTGACACTGATGTGATGGTGTTGTGTTGAGCTGGTACAAGTGGATCAGACACCATAGAGTTGCTGAGATGTAAACACCTCAGTGTCACTGTAGAAAATAGTGCACCAGCCAAAAGCTTTCTGTAACCACCAGCAAATGATTAGAAGACCAACACAAACTGTGCATCAACAGATGAGATAGTGTCTCTGACTTCACATCTACAAGATGGATCAACAAGGTAAGTGTATCTAATAGAGTGGACAGTGAATGGACAGCATTTACAAGCTCTAATGATCAGCTATTTATATTTAATCATTTATACTTCATACTTAAGTTTTACATTGTTTAAATAAAGCATACCATTGCTGTAAAATATTGGGTAGTTATTAAAAACAGCTTTTGTTCTAGTCATGTAACTGTCCTATTACAATAAGAAAACGGCTGGTTCCAAACTTCATGCTATGATGTATGGAGTATTATTTTTAAAATCTTTCTACAATGTTTCAAACCAGTTGTGCTGAGAAGACTATGTGTCTAGTGGCAAAACAGACTTGCAAATTCTCTGCAGCCCACCTCAATTGGCAAGTTAGACTTCCGTCCCTGCCCTCTCCACTTGGCTGCCAACTGGAGGTATTGTGTTTATGAGTCTCTTCTTTACTTTCTTCCCAGGGGACCATGAGCTCCAGCAGAATCACTTGTATAGACAACTCAGAGGCTAAATACGGTCCTAGTGTTTTTGTTACATTGTGTTCCGGAAACTTCAGCTGCCTCCCATGGGTTAACGTTCAGCAACTGCAGCTAGCTGCCTACTAGGGAGCCCTGAACTCTGCATTGCCCTGATAATGTTATACCTTGCTGGGAGTTGGTTCTTGCTGTGATGATGGTATCAGCTACTGCATTCAACAATATGGTATCACCTATCCCCCAGGCTATCTCCCTGCAATGTAAGTTGGAAGGTCCTGGAAGCACATTGGATCAGGAACTTGTCTTGCTGTTTCAGATGTCCAAAACTCTGAACAGACACAGTCTCAACCTGACTGTCTTAGACCAGTTGCTTACTAATCAACCCTCTCCAGATCAGCTGCCTGCCCTACATTACCAACAACATTGATATGGACTCTAACTGCTGCTATCATTAATATCATTATTATTACCACCATTAACTATTATTGTTATCTGTATTATTCATACCATCATGGTTGCTATGAGCCTTTATCCTCCCCAGCGTTCCTGAAGATAAGGGCTGTTTTTGTCTGGGCGCCAGGACAGGACACTCAGCTTTTCAGCCCCCCCTCCCACTGCCCCAACCTCTCCAAAACGCCTTTCACATGCTTATCCCCATGCAAGAAGCACACGGATCTGTGGAAGCACTGTAATGGCTGCTGTGCCGAAAGGCCCCGGATGGCCGATGCTGGAGCTGGACTTTCTCTATCTCTTTACCCCCCCATCCTCCCTCCCAATGACTTGGCTATGTCTGTGTGTATTTGTGCTTATGCAAAGAAAGGTGCTTTTTCACTTCTCAAACTGCCCCAATTACAATGGGACAGTCTGGGAGGATGTTTTTTATCTCCTATCTTTCACAATGTTAATGCTGTTATTTTCAATATTATGCAATTTCGTTGTACTTGTTGCAATGACAATAAACCATACCTTATACCTTATAACAATCACTATATCTGTACACCTGATCACAACAACAGCTTTATGGTATGATGACTGTTTATCAGTTACTTCTAAAGAGTTGACCAGATGAGGATGGGTCCTCCTAAATGAGTCTTGCCACTGTGGCTGTTGGCTTGGCTTGTTTTGTGTTTTTTTATGTTACTTTGCTTTGTGACATCAGTTGTAAAATTGACTTTATAAATAAATTTGACTTGACCTCGTGAAGTTGCATTGTTCCAACTAATTATCCTGTTGACACATTCGTCTTCCACTTCTATATAGATCAGCCAATATCTATACATTCCTCCCAATATCCAACAAGTCTGTTTAGTCCAGCTGCCATGAAGCTCATAAGGACGTTGTGTCTTAACCTTGCTTCTGTCTCGTTGACTCCCTCCCGCACACACCACTTCCTCCCTGTGATACTATCTCTGTAAAGAGTCTGAGAGTCTGTAATGTAACACCTTTCTAGCCTGATTAACTTTTAACTTATCTCTTGGGCCAGCGAAAGGTAGCTTCATCTTGTTGGTGTGTTAATAAAAGCAATGCTGCTAAAGCACTATTCCATTTGCATTGAAACTGCCTGAAGTCGTCTGTGAGTTTGATTGGAATTTCATAGATCACCAGTAGCCAGAGATGCCACTGAACTTCCCTGTAGGTCCTGAATTATATACCACTGATAGTTATGCACTCAAATCCCTGCTGGTTACCTCAACTGCCACAGGGTCTGTCAGGGTGTTGTCAGGGTCAAATATCTTCCCCAAGCTTTTAACTGGCTTCTGTTAGAACTTGAACTCCTCCCAGTCAGAAGCATAGAGGGCTTACCAGATATGCTTCACTTCATCAGGTTTAGATTTGGATTTGGCTTTCTTAAAACTAATCTTTGCCCCATGTCAGCCCCAGAGGAGCCATTGACATCCCGGCACTGATGTGCTAGGATGTGGCTCTTCACGACTGAAGGTTAAACACAATCAACACACACTATATTGTCAAAAGTATTCACTTACTCACACAAATCATTTAATTCAGGTGTTCCAATCACATCCTTGGCCACATGGGTATAAAACCAAGCACCCAGGCATGCAGACTGCTTCTACAAACATTTGTGAAAGAGTGGGTCACTCTTAGGAGCTTTCTTAGGAGAATTCCAGTGGTACCGGGACAGGATTCCACCTATGCAACTAGTTCAGGTGTGACATTTCCTCACTTCTAAATATTCCATTATCAACTGTCAGTGTAAGTGGAAGCAATTGGGAATGACAGCAACTCAGCCATAAAGTAATAGGCCATGTAAAATGACAGAGCAGTGTTAGTGGATGCTGAAGCGCATAGTGCACAGAGGTCATCAACTTTCTGCAGAGTTAATTGCTACAGACCTTCAAGCTTGGCCTTGAAATTAGCTCAAGAACAGTGCGTAGAGAGCTTGGAATGGAAGTTTTTTTTATGGTTGAGCAGTTGCATTCAAGCCTTACATCACAAAGAACAATGCGAAGTGTCGGATGCAGTGGTATAAAGCATGCCACCACCAGACTCTACAGAGCAGTGGAGGAGTGGTCTCTGGCAACCCGTTGAGTGAGTCTGGGTTTGGCATTTGCCAGAACAATACTAGTCTGACTGCATTGTGCCAAAGTGTAAAGTTTGATGGAAGGGGGATTCTGGTATGGGGTTGTTTTTTTAGGATTTGGGTTCAGCCTTAGTTCCAGTGAAAGTTACACTTAATGCTTCAGCATGCCAAGAGATTTTGGACAATTTCATGCTCCCAACTTTGTGGGAACAGTTTGGGGAAGACCCCTTTCTATTCCAACATGACAGTGCACCAGTGCACAAAGCAAGGTCCATAAACACAAAGAAGAGAGAGTTTGGTGTGGAAGAACTTGACTAGTCCTGACCTCAACCTGACAGAACACCTTTGGGGTGAATTAGAGCGAAGACTTTGAGCCAGGCCAGAGTGTTAATAAACACATTACTAGACCTTGTGAAACGCCATCCAAGAGCTGAATATGTTATAGCTACAAAGAATAAAATATCACATTAAACAGTATTGATAAAGCAGGGGATGTCACTGAAGTTCGTTTGCACATGAAGGCAGACGAGCAAATACTTTTGGAAATATAGTGTAGTTTGCAGAGGAAGTTCTCTAATGAAAAAAAGCTGAGCTCTCACACTTCTTCACACTATTTCCTTCAATGGTTTGCCACAATGATGGTGATTCATTGAGAAAGGATGCAAAAAGGACAATGTGAGACCATTTGATTTTCTTTGAGAAATTTTAGAAGAAATGTCCATAAATTGAGAGCGCCCAAAAAATAAAGCAGATAGCGAGATTGCCGTCACCTAGCTCAACTGAATCAGGTGTGCTTGAGCAGGAAAATCACCAAACTATGCAGTAATACAGCCTCTGGGTCTGGAATCCCCCATTTTCTAGAGTCTTGTTCTTATAACCCTCCTTACACTGATGGATCTGAAGGTACTGCTGATGTTAACACACAAACACTTTCAGACACACCTTTTAAGGGAATTTCCTTGATTTTTTAGCATTTCTGAATAATTCAATTATTGATATGTAAACACAGTTAAAGCAAATTTGTCTATATACCAGCCATGCACTGAATATTCAGCAACTGAAATTATTCAGCCAAAAAATGGCAAAAACAACACTTTTTTTAACTGAACAATGACACTTTAATGACACTCTTACCTTTTTCTAGTAACCGGCTGTGACGTGAGCCAGAGTGTAACATTACTGCAGTAACGTTAGTTTAATATTAGACACTCGTTTGACATTCAGAATTCTGCTTTTCCTGTCCAACAAAACACAGATTAACCAGCACAGTTAAAGTTTGGTGGAGAAATGGATAAGACAACAAACTACAAGCACAACCTTTACTAAACTCCACTTGTTATGATGAAATTTGTGTTTAGATTTGTGTTTGTGTTAGCTTGTGTTGTGTTTGTTAGCTTTGTGCTAGTGTTAGCTTGTGTTGTGTGTTAGCTCTGTGTTGTGTTAGCTTATGCTGTGTTTGTGTTGGCTTGTGTTATATTTGTTAGCTCGTGTTGTGGTTGTTCGCTTGTGTTGTCTTTGTGTTAGCTTTGTGTTGTGTTTTTTACCTTGTTTTGTGTTTGTTAGCTTTGTGTTTGTGTTAGCTTGTGTTTTGTTTTCTATTTCACAATTATCAGAATAAGTGTTAAGGTTTCAGTCATCTGTAATCAATGACACTCAAACACAAAACATTCATGTGGCTTACATCATTAATTTTAACCATTCCCATGATTTAGTTTAATGATTTAAAAAATTAAATATTACTAATAATGTAATATACATGGATCTTCATACATATTCATATATTATTGCTTTGTGTAATTTTACATACAAATATAAAAAAATAATTATTTAAACTCGTTTTATTAAACCTAATGTTGTTAAACCTAATGAAGAAAATATATAATATACAGACATTCATTCGTTGTTTGACTAACAAGACTTATTTTGGAAAATTGTTTAGTTACTAATTTTATAATAATTTATATAAATGAAAAACTGTGTTCAGCATTCAGCCACATGTTTCATTTTGTTTGGTTTTGGTTTTTGGTTTATATATATATACGGTGGTACCTTGAGATACGAGTTTAATTCGTTCTGTAACAGAGCTCGTAAGTCAGTCAACTTGTATATCAAACAAATTTCTCCCATTTAAAATAACTGAAATAGATTTCAATCGTTCCAGCCCTGTGAAACATCACCCAAGCCATCCTAAATTATGGACAAAAAGACATTTTTTGAATTAAGAAACACACATATATACACTTTACTTAACATGATAAAATATTTCAATTTCAGATTTTAATAAATAATAGTGTAAAATAATTTTTGGGGAATTCTCGCTGTGGCATTTGAAATTTGCGGGGAATTCAATGCGCGCAGTACTGTGTAGATGCATAATGCGCGCTGTTCAGTAAAATCTCTCTTCTCCCATTTCACTACAGCATCTGACTTCTGCCAAGAAATTCAGCAACTGGCTGAAGAATGGGATGCCATGGTTCGTTTTTTGCATTTCAGTACAAAACAGTTTTCACTCAGAAGCATATCTATGTTCAGGGCCGGCGCGCGCACGCAGATGATGAGCTGTGAAAGGCAGGGTCTTTCTTCCATGCAAAATAATATTAACAGTATTTAACATAATTACTGTATGTATGTTATAAAATTTTTTTTCAAAAGAAGGAGTACAGCGCACGAGATTGGACTTGATTCTGTGGTAGAAAGAATGAGCCTCCACATGTTCACGGCCAGTGCGCACACACGGATGACAGGTCTGCACGAAATATTAACAGTATTTAACATAATTACTGTATGTATGTTATTAAAATGATCTAGATTTAAGTGTTTAAAACATCTTTACAATATTTTTTTTACATAATTACTGTATGTATGTTATTAAAATTAAATAGGTTTAAGAGTTTAAAACATATTTACTATCAATTTCTTTTCCAAAAAGAATGCAAGGAGTACAGCTCATGAGATTGGACTTGATTCTGAGGGTAAAACGTGAGAAAGAATGAGATGCAGGTGTTGTGCTGCCCATACTGGACCTTTGCTCCAATGCACCAACTAGCAGCAGCCACTGGTATCTTGAAATTTCGCTCAGATCTTGGAAAAAAAATATAGACAGAGTCGCATCTCATATCTTAAAAAATTTGTATGTTGGTCTGCTTGTATCCCAAGGTACCACTGTATATACATATATATGATTGCCTCTATTTGCGCTGCAGGTATTATCACATTGTAAAGACTGTACTTATGCTATTGTAATGGATTGTAAAGAAATCTGATTTGATGATTCTACGATAGATAGATAGATAGATACTTTCTTTCTTTCTCTTTCTTTCTTTCTTTCTTTCTTTCTTTCTTTCTTTCTTTCTTTCTTTCTCTTTCTTTCTTTCTTAATTAATTAATTAATCCCTTGCGGGAAATCCAGGTCCCAGCCACTTCTGGCAGGGCAGCCGCTTACGCAGCGCCAACCTTAAAATGTACTATTTCACAGCAAAACACTTTGAAAGCTTTGTTTCTGTTGCAGATTGAGTAGACTTCAGAAAACAGTTGAATGGGAAAAAATTGCTCCCATTTAAAATAAGTGTGAGGTAAATGTGCTCTAAAATTGATTATTTTTATGTTCTGGGTGAATGTGTATCTATTTAAATTCAGTTTCTTTCTGTACTCTTTCTGTGTTAGTGTGTGTTACTGTGAGTGGATCAAACACAGTAAAGCTGTTGATTTTAAACACTTTGTAAGCTCACTGTCCACTATATTAGAAAAGTTAGAGCATGGAGCTCATTTGTTGCTGCACAGTTTTGTTGGTCCTCTAATCCTTCACTGGTGGTCACAGGACACTGTTGACTCCCTCCAGTAGTGACACTGAGGTGTTTGGAGACATCAGCAACTCTGCTGTGTCTGATCCACTCATACCAGTGCAACACACACTAACACACCACCACCACATCAGTGTCGCTGCACTAAATAATACCTGCTCTGTGGTGGTCCTGTAAGAACATGGTGAAAGGAGGCTAGCATAGCATACAGAGAAACTATTACAGCCTGTAATTGTAGAACTCCTTAAAGAACCATTTCTGTAAAAGTGATTGTGAGTCTGAAGAAACTTTAAACTGAAAAAACAAAGAAACAAAGAAACAAAAACTTTACATAATGTGAACACTCTAGAACAGGGGTAGGCAACTCCAGTCCTGGAGTGGCGGTTTCCTGCACAGTTTGGTGATCTACCTGATCAAACACACCTGATTCAACTCAGCGGGTAATTAGCATGTTTAATTGTTGTGTCAGAGCAGTGACATCACCAAACTGTGCTGGACACCGGCATTCCAGGACTGGAGTTGCCTACCCCTGCTCTAAAGGGTTCTTCACCCTCATCCATCTCTTCTTAGGGAACTAAAAGTGAAGCACCTTTTGGGAACCCTTTGTAGTATTTTTTTAAAAGGGTGCACATGGGAAGTGGTCTTGATAAAATGGACAATGACTGAAGATACAATGAGGAAGTGCTAATGAAATGACAGGTCTGTGTATAAACAGAAATAAACAGATTAAGAGACAGCTTAGGATTCTTAAAACACTTTCTCAAACTTTCTGCTCAGTAAACACTGATGTCATTGAGTGCCATGATGTCAGTCTCTAATTCTCTCTTTTTTGTATAATTCTTCTTTTTCATATGGACATTCATTCTTTTAATGGGCATCATTAATACCCACATTAGTCTGCTAAATCACTCAGGGTTTATGCTCGTATTTTTAGTGCCATAAAGAAACCAAAAATATTCATGACAATGATTGTTACCTGATAAGTCTTATTCCTTTTTAAGTCATATCTGCTTCCTTGAGCACTATTTGTTATTTCTGAGGAACTGATGGTCATATAACATTCTACTTTATAAGAAGCAGTAGGACAATGAGCCAAGCCCCAGTTCCACTGGAGGGGAATTCCCTAATCAAGAAATTGTTTCCTTGTTCATGAAATCAGTCTTCCTTGAAAACATCACCAAATGCTTTTACTGATCATGATAAGGATCCACAATTTCAGCTATGAAGAAGGAAGTAAATCATGTATTTAAATAATTATTTTATTTATTACTGTGTCTCACTTTTGATTAGTGCCAATGTTTTTCCATCCCATGCAGACAAGCTATCCACTCATACCAGCACAGCACACACTAACACACCACCACCACATCAGTGTCACTGCAGTGCTGAGAATGATCCACCACCCAAATATGACCTGTTCTGTGGTGGTCCTGATCATCGAAGAACAGTGTGAAAGGAGAAACAGATGGACTACGGTCTGTAATTGTAGAGCTACAAAGTGCACCTATATCTAAATATATAAGGATAATGTGTACCTAATGAGTTGGCCAGTGAGTGTATATGGGCAATTATAGGTTACTTCATGTTTTAATAATTACTTACAATAAATATTTACTGCATTAGTACGGCTATATGGCAGTGAAAGAAAGTAATTAATTAAGCAAAAAAAAAAAAAACCGAATAATTGATACTAGCCAATCACAGAGCAGGGGGCGTGTCCTGCCTGAATATGTGTAGAGAAAGAAACGCCTCGTCGCGCTGCGGTAGTAGACAAGGACACGGAGCTCAGCAGTAACCCGAGTTTACCTCACTGGAGTTCTCCTTTCTGGACATTTACAGTAGTCCCAAGACGGACTAAGGGTTTTCAAATTCAATTTGGAAACACTGGAAGCCTACAGTGCCTCCAAAACGAAGGTAGAAAGGTGGGAAGGTAGGAAGAAGTAAAGCACGTTGGAGACAACCCTGTCAGGACTGGTAAGATATGACATTTAACACTGTATTGTATATTCTTATTATAGCGATAACATGCTGATACAAAAACATGAAGTGCTCCTGTGTTTATATGAGAAATTAGCATGTTTTTGTGTGTGCTGCCCTGTTTTCACTCATTAACATTAAAATTCACCTTCATGAACAGCAATATGAGTCAATGGAAACAAATCCAGCAGCTAGATATGAAGTTCCTGGAGCAGGTGGACTTTTTTTACGATGACAACTTTCCCATGGAGCTGAGACAGGTGCTGGCGAGCTGGATTGAAAGTCAGGACTGGTACGGAAGGGGCTTTTGAGGTTTTGAATTTGGTCACCATTCTGCATAGAAACAGTCATAATGCAGTCTTGCTGAATGGTAATTTTAGAACATATGCAGCTAGAACACCTTTGCCTTATTTCCCTGAAAAACTGAGCAAAATGCACCATAACCTGTGTCCTGTGGGTTTTCTAAAGTCAAAAAACCTGCAGATATCTAAGTTATGGAATATATTAGAGGAAATATATGAAAGTAAATTTAGGTAGAAGTATTTGATAATGTTGGTAAAATGACTGATGGAGCATGTTTTCTAAAGGGAAACGGCCACAAACCATGAGGCCATGGCTACGGTGCTCTTCAACAACTTCTTGAGCCAGCTGGAGAGGCAGTGTACCCAGGAGCAAAACTTCTTACACAGACACAACCTGAAGAGAATTTTCCACCAAATACAGGTGAGAAACCAGGGTTCAGTACGGAATTGAACTGTGGGTTCATGAACCTCTCATCTGACAGTGCAGCTCAAAAGATACTTCATAAGGACAAGTGTTTCCCAAAGTAATCAGTACACAAGACACTCTCTCTATACAGGATGAACATCTGACCACCAAACTTGACCAGACAGTTGAGATCTCCAAAATCTCTCCTCAGAGGTAATTGGTAGAACAGTCAGTGCCGTAAAAAGAGTTTGGTACCTCAGAATGTGACCTGATTTGCTGTAAATGTGTCATTCAGGGGTTTACTGGTGTCAGGGGAACACCTGATCATGTCACCATCTTTTCTTCCATTCATGACTCTATAAACACCACTGAACTAATTACATTCCTGTGGTACGTATCTTGTGTAGCTAGTAATTCTCACCACTTCCTGCATGTTTGGAGAGGCCTTGTTTATTTGTACGTCTTGCTCTTTGGTATCGCACATGGGGAAGTGAGATGGCAGCATTTGTGTGTATGAATGGGCCTCTGGGGCTAGAGCTGTTAATGTAAACAGTATCACTTCACAAATTTTGAGTATTGTGCAAAAGTTCAGTGTTATTCATAATTTAGTTCAAAAGATAAACTGTCTTATTTTATATTCATTAAATGTAAAGTGACATTTCAAGCCTTTTTGGTTTTACTGTTGATCAGTATGACCTTTATCTCATGAAAATACAGAATCTAAAATTATTAGAATATTTCATGTAGAATTTGAGTAAATTACTATTCAAAGAGTATCAACAATAAAACAAAAAGTCTTGAAATATCACTTTACATGTAATGATGATAAAATATGACACTAACTTTTTGAATTGAATTATGAACACAAATTAACTTTTTGACGATTGTCACATTTTTGCAGATGCATTAGAATAATCATAAAATCATATAATTATGTGAACATTGTCAACAATATGACACCTCATTTGACTTCAGGTGTTTTTAATTTATTCTGCTTAAACTAAAATTTATATTTCAAGTATTATTACCAATGAATAAGAAGTTTGTCTCTGCTTAATCTGCTTGAAGACTTTTTTTTGTAGTTACTTGGAAGGACTTTTGTGGAAGCATTTCACAGTGATCAGGGGAAATGTACCTCAGCAGAGTTATAATTGTGGTTTCCTGCGCTCTCTCTGAGCTCACCCATTTTTCATGTGAACCCTGAAAATATACATTGCAGATGATGACTGTCAGACTTCATATAAAGCAGCATATAATTTCCTTTGCACAAGTGACAAGTACAGCAAAAAATACTACTGCAAACAAGCTTGTATATTGCTGGTGAATGTGAAGCTGGGAATGGTGATAGATCTTTAATAAGTTCCTGAAAATCTGTGTAATGTGAGTTCATGACTGCCCTAATATTTATCAGACAATATGGAGTGCAGTGCATTTACTCAGAGAGAGGTGATTTTTTGCAGGTGGGGATTTCTGAATGGATAACTGTAATTCAAAAGAGTCAAATGTCAGGGGTTTTGCAGCTCATTTGCATGTAGTTGGATGTTGTGTTGCCATGCTAGTCCTAGAGCTAGACAACAAAGTGAAAGGGCAATGCGTGGGGTGACCCAAACTGCATCTGCATTGGTTTTTCACATTTGATATTCTGTGTTTTCTGTGTCAGAACTTTCCCCTCTCATTTGGAAAAAAGCCTGGTAGTTTTTTTTTCTCCCACAGTGTCTTGTTAGTAGGTCTTGGTGTATTTCCAGTTGTATTAAAGGCAGTTACTCTACCAGTTGATATGGTGCTAATACAGACCCATTCCAAAAAATTAGAATATCATGGAAAAGTTGATTAATTTCCATAAGTCCATTCAAAAAGTTAAACTTTCATAGATTATAGATTCAGGGCCCACAATTTAAACGATTTCAAGTATTCAAGTATTTTTTTTGTTTGTTTATTTTCACATAATTTGGGCTTCCAGCTCATAAAACCCACGCAAACAGGATTTTAAAAAATTAGAATACTGTGGAGAAATCAGCCCAAACTACTTATGGGTCTGTGTGTAATGGAGAAGGTGGCTTCATGGAGAGTTATTGGCTTTGTTTTGCTTTCGCTTATGGATTACATCACTCATGTGAAACAACATTCCTGCTTGTTCACGATTCTGGGAACTGCATAATTCTTGTAATTCCTTTTACAACATTCAAAACTAAAAATAACTGCATTAGACAGCACTCATAGGGTGTGGCTTTACTGTCAACCATGTATTATAGTACCTGATGCATTCTGCTCCTGGCCATTACTGTAAGAAGGTATGCTGTGCATCAGTGGAGTTCAGGACGATGTTCTCCCTCACACATAAAAATAAATAGTCATTTTGTCATTTTCTGCAAGTAAATGTTTTGATTGACAATATTTATATTTTGAAATTGTAAAAAATGTAAGTAATGTATAGAATATAACAAAAAATTTTCATTTTACTCAACACAATTATAGTAAAATCAGAAAATCAATCATTATAATGGCATAAATATAGGTGGCACTCGTTTTCTGTACATGTTGAATCATGAGCTCTAATGCAGTAAGGATGATGCCCTTGAGCATACTTAAAGATTTGTTTCAAACTGACGCCTACAGGCATCTTAACCCAAAGCTACTTTGTAGGAATTTCCTTTCATTATATGTGCGGATATATGGCTAATGTAAGTCACACTGTCCAGGTGCATCAACTGTACATCAGTGGAATTTCTGACATCATTTGTGAGTCTTCCACAACTGACTAATTCATGAACGTTTAGACAAGTTTCAGACAAATCTGAGTAAGTTATTTGAGTAAACCCTGGTTTGTTTCTTTTGCAGCTAAGATACAAAGCCAACCCTCAGCAACTGTCTGTTGTTATCTCCAACTGTCTGAGAGAGGAGAGACGTATTATATCTGCCGCCAGTATGCAGGAGCAGGTACAGATCATTTAAAAAGGATTTCATACAGCTTTAATATGCTTAATTCTTTTTTTTTTTCATTTTACCTCAATTTTCTCCCCAGTGTATTTTAGTGGCCAATTAACCTGCCCCTTTTATTAAGTCTCGCTTTCACTTTCACTTGAAATGTCCCTGACTCTCTTGGGAGGGGGCAGACGAGCACAGGCCTCCTCCGATACCAGTGACGTCATGCCCTTTTTTTCCAAATTGCTGGCGATACATCGCCACCGGGCAGCTAGCGTGCTCAGAGGAAAGCTCATATATCCAGTCCTGATGGATTGCCCTGCAGACGCCTGAGTCAGTTGACATTGTTTTTAGCGCTAGGGAGAATACGCCATCTTGCTCACCCAAAGAGAGAACACAGCCAATTCTGCTCTTTCGAGGCCCTGGCTGTCGATGGCATCGGAATTCAAACTCACATTCCTCAGATCATAGTGGCAGCGCCTTAGTCCACTGAACCACTCGGGTCCCATTAATTAAATTCTATAGTACAAGCTAGTTACTGGATCATCAGACCATTCAGAGTGAAACATTTGCATGGAAAAAGTTTGGGCACCCGTGATTAAATTTTGTTAATTTTCTAAATGAAAATGAGGTGTATACTTTGTTGCACACAGAGGAATTTGACCTCTGCACTTAATCCATTTGTGCAGTGAAACACTAATATACACACACACACACACACACACACACGCACACACACACACACACACACACACACACACACTAGGGGGCAGAGTGCACACTTGCCTGGAGCAGTAGACAGACCCTGTCTTCAGTGCCCGGGGAGCAGCTTGGGGTTGTCCAATGTCCACTTGGTTCAGGGGAGTGACTTTGTAGTTATAAGGCTGGTTCCCTAACCTCGAGCCGAAAGTCGCCCCCCACATTACACACCTCAACCACCCCCAATGTGCAGCATCCACTTGGATGATGTGACAGCAGCCAGTCCAACATTCACCACATTAGCTATGAAACAGAGAGGTGATGAGAGACTAAGCTAGGAAATTGGGGTAACTCCTCTACTGAAAGAAATGTCCAGGGATCTTTTTTTGACTTTAGAGAATCAAGACCTCAGTTCTCAGATCTCATCTGAAAGATGGCTCCATTTATACAATGGTGTCCTCATCACTGCACTAGAATGTACAGATCCACACATAACACAGGAATAGTGCCACTTGTTTTCTTCACCAACAGCACTTCCAGCAACCTCACAAGCTTTCGTTGGAGGTCTCCCATCCAAATACTAACCAGACCCAAAGTTGCTTATCTTCAGTGGATTTGCATATTATGTTGTACGGGTGCTTTGGTTGGTAGCCATAAACTGGAAAAATATATAATGTCAAATGAAAAACAACAAAATATATAATTTAACCATGGTTATCCAAGCATATGATAGTATATAGTGGATCTCTTCAGATCTCTTTAGTTTGTTGCTGTGATGTAACTGTCTCTTAAAAGATGAACCACCAGTGTCTGTGTTCTAGTCATCATATTGTCATCCTATCAATGGCAGGGTCCATTGGAGAAGTCTATGCAAAATTCAGCAGCTTTGGAGAAACAGAAGAACCTGGACAACAAAGTGGCCGTGATACGCAGTAGTGTGCAGGTGAGACCACTGAACCAACAGTGAAGTCTAGAATATAACATCCACACTTATAGTAATATCAAGCAACTGTTTTTTGATAGTTAATAAAATGAATTTAATTGAAAGTCAGCTTTGTAAATGTACAGTGGAAGAGAAGTGTCTGCCCTCTTGATTTCACTTCTTTTTAAACCTCTGATGTTCTGCTTCCTTTAACTTCTATGTACCATACTTTCTTTTTCCTTTGTTGTCCTTTCTGTTATAATTTAAATCGTTTTATTTCTTATGACTCGCAAATATCAGAGCCATATATGGGGAGGGTTGATTCATAAAGCTCTTTTTGATTTGATTTGGTCTTTTCTTCTTTACACTTTAATTCTTTAAATGCTTTTGGCTTTGTTGTTGTATATTCTGTTCAGGTTCTGGACCAGGCAGTGAAGTATCTGGAGGATATGCAGGATGATTTTGACTTTCGCTACAAAACTCTTCAACTTAGGGGTGAGTGAACCATCATAATCTTTCCATGTTCGCTCCAGCAATCCTGCTCTGCGTTCCTATAGGATAGTTTATGACACCTGTCATTCATTTGAAAGCAGTAAGAAAAGTATGTTTATTTAATGTTATTCTTATTACTTCTTTGAAACAAATGGAGAATGGCTTCTAAAAGTGCAGGTTATAATAGTTCATTCAGTTCAGTTTACACCAGTATGGGTTGTAAGAGGGTATATTATTGTACAGTGTTTTTTTAAGTAAGTGAAAATAATCTTTTATAATTTTCTTTTAAAAAGTAACAAATGCTGACCCAAATATGTGACCCCGCCAGGGAAAACCAGGTCAAAGTAATTCCTTTTTTTCAAAATGTGTTTTTTTAAAACAACTTTTTTTGTGAATTTAAGTTTTGTTTTTGATCAAAATATGTACTACCATAGATATCTGAGACTGTTATCTTTCATTTACAGCAATAATACCGAGTGGCTAAGTTTTGTCGCTAGTGTGAGTGACACGATATCTCAATAAGTTGCCCAGTGACTTTGGCCTGGTTTTCCCTGGCGGGGTCACATATGTCAACATAGAATGTATAACAAACGTAAATGCAATTTATTGTGTAACTATGTAATTAATTAAGTGATTATAAATAATATGGGGATGTTTAATGCATCTGAGTTGGCTGCAAAAGTTATTTCTGTCATATTACCATAAATGGGGCACTAAGTACTTTTAATCTGTTGTTTCAGGTTTCATTTGACTAGATTATAAGATGGTTTCTGACAGAATTAGAGAAACACTAAAGAAAAATTGCATTTTTTTGGTGCAGCATCTACTGAAAATAGCGATTATATCTGTGACTCAATATTAGAAAAGACTGAGTGGAATTGTAATGCTTTGTATCACTGAAAGTCCTTATTATTGCAGACCCAGTGGAGAGGAACTCTCAGATCATGAAACAAGAAGTTATCACCCTTCAGGATATACTCAACCGTCTGGACTACAGAAGGAAGGTAAATGTAATGGACCAACAAAACCCCCTCTGTCCTTTGTACAAAAGTATTATAAATATTGTCCTTTTTATTTATTTATTTATTTATTTTTTTTTTTTACAAAAATGCTATCTGGACTTTATGCAAAAGTTTCATATATAAAATAAATATGACATTTTACGTTGACTTTTTGTTGTGACAGCAACATGTTTCTGAGTCATAATTTCAGACCATGTGACTTACTTTTAGTTGCTTAGCTTTTTATTCCTACAAAATATTTCAGAAGAAATGGTCTAAGTGTGGTTTTGACACCTCACCCTTGCCTTATTCCCTGCCCCAAGACACCTCGGTGCACATGTGCATTGTTATCATAAAGAGCCTACACAGGTATTTCCTGCCATAAACAAGTGTTACTAGGTTCACTAATTTCAATTTCATTTTACAAGACAGTCTGTTCTTTTATAAAGGTGCAGAATCTAGCTGCGTCATACCTAGCCTAACAGTACTGCTGTCAAATTATACCACAAATGACTTATTGTCACCCAGCATCAGCATGTTGCACATTTCACCTTCATGCTGACTTTATAGTTTCATAGTTACTGTTGTTACTGCATTACATTGTTGCTGTTCCCTTGAACTGGAAAAAAAATGCAGTTTTGTTCCTGTGACAGGAGATTTTGTCCAAGATGACGGATGTGATAAAGGAGATTGACACATTGGTTGCCTCTCAGCTGATGCCTGAACTGCAGGAGTGGAAGCACAGGCAGCAGATTGCGTGCATTGGTGGTCCTGTCCTCACTGGCCTTGACCAGCTACAGAACTGGTACTGCCACACCCAGTATTCACAAACTATCATACTGCATTCAACAGCATGGAGCTTATTTATTACTGATAGAAAACACAGTAGCACACAGAAAGTTCAATGTGAACATTCTCTGGGAGGAAAATTTAAGGTCTCTAAAGTGCAATGTCCTGCATATTTACATTTTCCCTGCTGTAACAATAAATGGCTTGACCCAGAAATCATATTTACATATTTTTCACTTTTGATCATCCAAGACATGTTTGGAGTTCTGCTTTTGCTTCCTTTTTTTTAGAACTGGAGCTGCCAAACTAACGTTAACAGTGGTCACCTAAATAGCTTAGCTGTTATTTGCAAGACTGCTAGAAAACAAATTCTTGGATCAGATCCATCCATGTCTTTGATATTCATTATCACTAAAGATAACTCTCAATCAGCACTTCCTACCTGTCGCAAAGTTCAGTGTAGGCATACACCTAAATTAGTGTTGATGCTTTAGGGCCTATCCACATGTTATCTCAATATTTTTATAAACGTGACTTCCTGTCCACACAAAAATGTTAAAATTGAAACTGAAAAATGAGGTTTTGAAAATACTCTTTTGGATTTGAGATTTTTGGAAACTACATTTCATGGCCCACATACAATACTGATTTTTGCAAATGCCTTTTTAATATTTTAAAGTATGTTTGATATGTGTTCAGCTTTAATTGACTTTATAACTTTATCATAGATGTAATGTCACAGTGGACAATATCCACTTCTCTCTTCCCAGGATTGTACTAGTGTTTCAGAGACAGTGGTGTAGTTTGGACAGTGTCAGCAAACCTACACCTCTCCACTACACTGCCAGAATCTTTGCTTAGAGCTCAATATTGTAAATAACATACTTGCTCTTCAGGTGTTTCTATGTTGAGCTGGTTTAGCTGGTATTCTCATGTTGG
The DNA here is from genome assembly GCA_036984385.1 of Crenuchus spilurus. Lineage (NCBI taxonomy): Eukaryota > Metazoa > Chordata > Actinopteri > Characiformes > Crenuchidae > Crenuchus > Crenuchus spilurus. Next base: position 57,274 of record BRDA01021067.1, read on the forward strand.
TGCTTGTGAGTTATTGTTTCATTTTTGTGTGGACAGAGAGATTTTCAAAGAATCAATTGGTGTGGATGAAGATGTTTTCAAACATGTCTGGACACGTTTGCACGAGGCCTTAAAAGTTAATCTCCCATGATAAGAAATGCATGCTTGTAATTGTATATTATTTCTTACAGCTTATTGAAACAAACAGTGAAATTATATTGATTGACAAGTTTAGATATTACAGATATCAAGTTTTTGTTTTATATTGGGTCGGCGGGTAAGACATTTTTTGTCTTCATTTTACATTGAACAAATGCATATTCTACAATGTAGACAGATAATGTAGTTATTGAACAATAATTTAGTTGCTGTGTACTCAACCTGAAATTTTGAGAAACATTTTTTGAAAGGACTTCAATTGAGAAACAAAATTTTCATGAAACAAGGAAACTAGTTGATATTTGATGCTCTTGTGTTCTTGGAATTATAGCTGGGCTGTAAATAAGACATTAATGGACTCTAATCATTGTTTATTTCTTTACCCTTGAGGTTTACCATGACTTCCCAGAGTTTGTTCCAGATCAAACGTCAGTTGGACAAATTAGGAGAGCTCATTGTGAAGGTGACCTATGAGAGTGACCCCATCCCACTGCAGAGACCTCAGATGGAGGAACAAGTTAAATATCTCATCTATCATCTTATCAAAAGGTACCTGTTTTCTGTCTAACATCACCCTTACTTTAGAGGTATATGACAAATGGGCAGCAGGGCTGACTTTTTGCTCAGTTTTGGCAGTGGGTGTTTAACAGATGAAAACAGAGAAGTGGAACGTATGTTGCTCACATGGGGAATATGTAAAACAAAACAAGGAAACGCAACAAATGAGAAGTATACAGAAGCCTATTTTTGAATTTATTTGATGTATTTACATGTGAAGAAAGCCTGCTGAGAGTTAGGTTTAATTTATTTCAGAACAAGAAAATAAAAAAATGCAAATGCACTAATACAAAAATGTAAAATGTGGCCTGTGCAAACATTTTCCCAATATGTTAAATTGATTGTGTGTGTGTGTGTGTATATATGTGTATATGTAATATATATATATATATATATATATATATATATATATATAT
>BRDA01021084.1:0-10401 GCA_036984385.1 Crenuchus spilurus
TTATTCAAATCAGAATTTTAGGTTCAAGGGACAATGTGTTTTTTTAAGTTGATTTAATCCACAAAAGTAGATCGTTATCACTAAAGCAAAAAGCTTAATGATAATTATTCAAAAAATTAGGTTACTTCAACTACCTCTCAAATACACTTTTTACAGTGTGTTTTCTACATTAAACATTGTTCAGAATGAACTTTGAGTCGTTTTTGAGTCACACGTATTGTAGCATATCAATCAAACCCAGAGTTTTCACACAGAATGAACATTTAAGTTCAGACTCCAGTGTTGAAGATTTCTAAAATCACAATATTTGTCCAGCTTAGAGTCTCTCAGAATATGACCCAAGTCCCCCGTATACACTGTCTTTATTCTGTTTTTACCTTTAACATCAGCAGAAACAAAATACTTTAAGAGCTCCTGAGAGGACAAAAATGATCATAAGATCATAACATCAGTGGCACAATCATAGCATCCATCCTCAAATTCCTATTAACAGTCTTCTAATGAGGAATTTTAGGAGTCTTAATTAGAGTCGTAAGAAAAATCAACATTTTTGTTCAGGACACACTCCACTCTGACTTTAAAACACCATTTTGATGAAAGAACCTTTTGAAACCTTGCTCAGCTCCATCTTTTTCATAACTAGAATTACACAGTAAATCTGCCAGTGTTAAATCAACACTATTAGAGTTAAATTAACACTGAGAGTGTTACATTTTTACACCCTCAGTGTTAATTAAACTCTAATAGTGTTGATTTAACACTGGTAGATTTACTGTGTACAAAGTGCAGTTTTGATCACCTTAATCAGGTATAGGTGTGTTTTCATATGATCACTGTATACCATAAGTCTGGTCTATTGTGCTCCTAAAATCAATGTCTGCCATGATGAACATGTTTTAAACATCAACAACTCTAACTGTGGTTTACTGCCGTTCTGGATGTTGTGACAGTGGGATGTCCTGAAACCACCAACATACATATTGTACCTTTACTTTGTTGTCATCTGTCAAAGACTTACTGTTGGAGACAAAGATGGTGACAATCTAGAACACAAGTACTCATGTTTAAGATGCTCGGCCTTCTGATTTGATTTGCTGTCTTCAGTGGAAGAAGTGCTCTGGCATTTTATTACTGTCCACATCTGAAATATAGAACTAAACTGCACTGATTCCTTTCTAATGTACCCGGGAGAGATAAGCTGTTTTGTTTCATTTGCTGTTTGACAGCTAATGGCTTTCTGCCACTCTGTGGAAGCTGTCATTCTGTCAACTGATGAAGTGGCAGAAAAAAAAGAAGAAAGAAAGTGTTTTGGTGTATGCTAACAGATGTCTTACGGAGGCGATGGAACGATCGTAATGGAACACATGGAGGACAGCAGAGAGGAGCTGAATAGCTGAATTTAGCACACATGGTATTGATCCAGCCAAACTGGTGCTGCAGAGACACAGCTGCTGTTGAGATTCTGTCTTCGTGGAAATTAAGGGTTTAAATACAGTACAGTTACTGCAGGCTGGAGACATTACACTGAAGGTCAAAGGTACAATACACCACCATATACCATCATTTCAGCTATTGGAAGATTACTGGCAGACCTGCACAGGCAGATCAGTTCAGCTTTGTAAGGCATTCAGATATATTTATATACTCAAAGGTGAATATGGCTGATTTCTTATAAGCTGAAATTGCTTAATATTTATTTAGATTTTGTCACCTTCCTCCTGCCGTCTCCTTGCTTTAGACCTTTTCCTTCAGACACAGAGAACTTTGCTGTCTCTGGGATTCAAACTCATGCTTTCCTGATGGTCAAGAAGTTCAATAGCACTCAGAAGTTTGTCAGAAGGGGTGGAGGAGTCGGATGCACAGGGCTGAAACCAAAACAGTTGTGGAAGAAAGGTTGTGAATATTCAAGATGACAATACAAAGCTGACTTACATGACCATGTGAGTATGACATAGGCAAAGACATTACACATGGATGATATAAACAAACACAAGACAGAGACGGGGCTGTGACAGGAGGGGCGGTTACATTTCAGTCATAATCTAGAGCCTAACAGTCCTGTTTTTCACTATATTATTGACAAAGTGTTTGATTCTGAACAAGCCTGTGATCCTGTGATTTCTGTGATGGGAGATGTTCAGGGTATTACACCTTCAATCTAGATCTTTGTATTGTGTCTTATAACTGAGTGTCAGCTCTGACTCTGCTGATATTCTAATATAAGGCTACTTGTAAAACAACAAAGCACTACATACACTGCTGTGGATAAGAGCATCTACTAAAAGCCATACATGTAAATATACATCTACATCACATCACTAATCACTAGGCAGGCAGATAGTTTAGGATGAGACATTTTTGTCCCAGGGAAGTGCCCTTCTACCATCTTCAGAATGACTTTGCAGGCTTTGCTTTGGTTCCACTGGGACAGCAGTGGCCCAGTGTGGGGATTGGATTGTGATTGGAGGCAGGGCTGAATGAAATGAAGCAGGAGCACAGTGGCTCCCAACAATTCAATCTCAAAGCTCACCCTGCAGGACTGTGGGTTTGATGCAGCCCCCCTGCAGGTGCTGGGACTTTGGCTTCTATTACCGTCTCTCCTCATTTTTCTCTCCTCTTTATGACAGAAGGTGAGAATCTGAAAGACAGGATATGAAACTCTTTACACCACACTCTGTTCCCAGCCCATCCACCATTTCAGCATCATTTAATATGGAATATCTGTTACATATCATTAAATCAAATGCTTTGGAGAACAGTGAGTAAATTATTGAACAGGGTTATTTAAATATACATACTGTATACATTTAGAATATGATGTGTAGAAAACGTCTTGATAAATGGGCCATAAAGACTTGGGATAAAAACTTTGTGTATTTACATGTATAAACTTTCCTTAAATGTTATGTATTTTTACCTTTTATGAGATTGAATCATTCACATTTAATATATTATTATTATTATTATTATTATTATTATTATGAAATGTAATATTAACATTACAAACTCACAATGTGTAAATAAATAAAATCTTTAGAGTATTACAGATCTATTACAGATTTTTCACAGAATTTACCTTTTTATACCAAAAATTTTCAAATTTCTATTTGGCTGCTATATTATTTTATAATTAAAATAACTGTATATTATATTATATAATTGTCCCTGACCCAGTCATTGTGCTAGCATTCTTACAAATACATAGCAAATGCTGTATCTTGAGGCGTACGGTGGTTTTACTTAACCCCATGTTCTATTTTTGTAAGTGTTCTAGTTTGTTCTGAGACACAGCTGGAAGCCACCCAGAACGCCGTGGTTATGTACACTGTTTCAGGCCCGGTACTGGAGGTAAAGGCCTTTAGCGCTTGTTGTTTGTGGTAACCCAACTTCTCATGCAAACATAATTAGGAAGGATTACAGCTGAGGCAGACCCTCCTCGTTATCCCTTTAGAGCATCTCAGGCTCACCCAGGTTTTAATTACACTCGACTGAGGAGCCCCCAACACTCCTTCCAAAAGCTTTTGATCTTCAAAGGCCCTCCATGTCGCAGTGAAGCAAACCGCCTGGGCCTCCTTCTTCTTCTGCTTCCTGGATGAAGTCGCTGCTGGGGGTCGACCCTGTGATTAATGCTGCTGTGTAGCAGCTGTATTTGATAATCAAGAACTGAAGAATACTGATGCAGAAGTGTGTGTGTGTGTGTGTGTGTGTTATCTAATATATATAGGTCATGTATTTAGGCATGTATGGTGTTACAGGCGATGCTGAGACATTGGTTTTCTTTTCTTTTCATATTCTCTCTTTTTTATGTGGTAACTATTGATTGTGGCTTAAAGGGAGCATTGATTTTACTCCTGTGTCCTGCCTGATTGACTTTTTCAAACCTCAGCAGACATCCCTGCATATTTCTTTCATTCTCTCTCGCGCTCGCTCTCTCTCTCTCTCCCTCTCTCTCTCCCTCTCTCTCTCTCTCTCTCTCTCCATATGAAGGGTTTATTAAACAGCATTTTAATGAATTTTCTTTCCTTTATAATGAACATTATTAAGTGACAGAAAACATTGATGTGTACATTCAGCATTATGGCAGCTTTAGTAGATATTTGTGTCAACATTTAATTATGTCTGATAGTCTTTTACAGAATTTTCAGTGCATTTGAGGCACAGTTGTAGAAAACTAAATTAATTGTTACAGTGTAAACATATTCTTATTGTAGTATCTGAGGTATTTATATGTTTTTTGCTGTCTTTACTAAACTGTAATTGTTATTGTTCGATGGACAATATGAAGATGGTATTTAGTATGAAATGAACTGACAGAAGTTTTGATACGAGAGATTTTGAGGAAATAAGATATAAAACCTTATTTTGGTGATTAATAAATGTTTATTTACTTTCTGAGAAAGAACTAAAACTCTCAGTGAACAGAGAGCCTCAGAACTAAAAATTAGTCATAAATTACATAAAAATATTCTAAACACAATGCTAGGAGGTTAATTGAACTGCACGTTTTAAATAAATCAACTTTAACACTTTGACACTGTGATGGCCCATTAAGATCCCCACATAGCATGTTCAGAATCTAGCCATGTTTATCATAGTCTTTTAATCTACTTAATGCTCACTTTTAATGCTGACAATGTGCTCATGTATTTGTTACTACTCTTGTATTGATTGCCCTGAATTCAGTAGTGTTATAATCTCTATTTAATGGTAGCTTATAAAAGGTTAGCATCCTTGTTAGTGTTCTGTGGTTATAGACCATCTTAACCCATATTGTTCAATGCTAGGAGTGCACACTAGTAAGAATAGTCAGACCACTGGAAGGAATGGTTTTAACTTTTTATTGCTCTCACCATCGTTTGCCTTCTTTTCTACTCCTCAGGAGCCATGTCTGCAGCATGGGTCAGCAGGTGGTGGTTTAGAGGAAGTGCGGGCCTACTGAGCATGTCTTTATAGACTTGCTAAGACTTCTGGGTAATTGGGAATGTACTACCTGGAACCTTCCTAGGGGGTAAACCAGATGTATTATAGGGGAAGTATTTAATATTTAAAATGGTAACAATTTTCTTTTTATTAATTAATGAGCCATTGTCCTGATTAATGTTGTATTGTAGTAGATTGAATGTGGTTTAGTGGAGGTCTTATATTCAGTGATGATGATTGAATTCTGTAGTTTCAGATGGTTTGGACCAGCAGGTTAAAAGAGTGCTGCAGAGTTTATTGGAGTCAGTCTGTCTCTGTTTGTTAATTTGGCCAGAGGCTAGGTGCTCTTGTTGCACATGCTTGGGCATATTATCTCTACAGTTTTGAATGTTCAATCTTTGAAGAGTCAATAAATTATTTTTTTACTCCTGAATAATGCCTCCTTTGCCTTGCTGTTGGTCACACCCTCACAGACACACAAACTGACAGACATGTAACTCAGAGTACATGAAGTAACTCTGTTATATCTTTAATAAACACAACATAGCAAAGACATCAACCAGCAGGAAAGTGTCCATCAAAGAGCTTAACACAGTGACTGTATAATAGTTATAATGTGAGGATGAGAAGAGCTGAGCTGATGAGCTGAGAGAAGAAACATTGTGTCCAGTTAAAATAAAAGTTAGTTTTTAGTCAGAAAAAGATTTGAATGTGATCTGTTTGGCCTCCATTCAGTGAGTCCTGTTGGGGGAAAATGTGTCAGTGAAGGTTTCACAGCCTAAAAACAACCAACCACACAGATCCATCCATCCATTCAGTCATCAATCCATCCATCCATCCATCCATTCAGTCATCAATTCATCCATCCATCCATACATACATCCCTGATGCTGTCTTATTAAATCTTATTTCAGTTCTGTGTTTTCTTCCTAAACCTGATGAAAGTTTGTAGTGTTTGGAATGTTACTTTATTTTTGTAATCCAGGGAGTCAGACTGCAGTGCTGGAGGCCGGATTCATGCACAGTTTGGTGATCTTCACACCTGATTCAGCTCAGCAGGTTTCACTGTAGTGTCAGAGCAGAGAAGGAGTTTGACATGCCTGTACTAACCCAATGAAATATTTTATATATAAAACCCTTTTATTTTTTTGAATAATTGACCTCATTGAAAGACCTCTTACTGATAATGTCACACTGGGAGATATTACACCAAAGTTTAAACACATTTTCAGGTTTTGGCAAAGTTTTCAACCAAAGATATCTGTGTTCAGTTTTCCTCTCCCTCATTAGACCAGCTCAGCTTTTCCTGCTGCTGAGGTTATTATTAATACTGACAGGATCAATGTGTACCATCCTCTGCTGCTAAAATAAACCCGTATTTTATTGTGTAAATACATCGTTTGAGCAGCTTAAACCCCCAAAGTCCGGCCCAGCACACACTCTCAGTCAAAGCCACTGAGCTCAGTATAAGGCGCAGTTTGCTGGTGTCTGAGGCAGCAGAATTGTTGTGTATCTAATTAAAAATAAAGAATATATAGTGTGATAGTGAAGCGTTTGAAAAACAACATAGTAAAAGTTGGTTACTCTCTGCCATAATAATGTATCACTAAATGTTTATAAGCCAATAGAGCATTAATCCTCAGGCCCGTATTTCCCCGGCGCTGACCCAGCAGAAACAGTCTTTTACTCTTTGTGTGAATCCTTAATGACTTTCCTGCACAGTAATCTGATCTACATCAGAAAGTGAGACGTGAAAGATGATCTGACAGAAGACTATAGTGTGACACTGTGATTTATAACAGTGATGAGCAGATTAGAGATGTTCCACCTGAAGACACGCGTTGTTTGTGTTTCTTTATGATGTGAATGATATGAATGCTGTTGTTATTCTGAGCAGCTCCACCCTCTTTGTTAAGGTCCAGGTATGAGGTTGTTTTGCATGAACATAGATGGAGGAACATTGTGTTCATGGTATTGTGATGGTAATGAAATCTGCTCTTTACTGAAGAGCACTCGTGGCTGTAGAAGTGTGTGTAGAAGTGAGAAAGCATGGCTGTTATTTTTAAAGTACACTATGGATGAAGACATAGAAAACACATGGCATGTCATTCACCTGGCTGTGTTCCAGTCCAGCAGGTACCATAACTGATCTCAAACAGTCATTTCTCATATTGGAAAGCAACAGAGTCAAATAGGAATGATTTATTTCAATGTACTTTCAGTGGTTGGATGAAATTACCATTTAAATGAACAGACACACTTCTAGCAAGGCACTCTGGATTCTTTTGACGCTCCTGGTTCTGAGTGCAATTATTATTTGCTGTATTGAGATGAGAGAACATTGATCACAATATGAGTCTTGAAACTGGATCATTTTTACTCATATTCTTCATAATGAAGATATCTTTCCCAAATCACTAACATATACATTTGAGTGCAGCTTTGCTTGTGAAGTGCCAATCTGTGGCTGGAAGCAATTTCACAAGTTGAGAGATAAGAGAAGGTGAGGACAGGTGAGGGGAAGTGTTAGCAGGCCCTGCAGGTTCAGCCTGTAGCCCCTTGTCAGCCCAGGCTTGTCTTACTGAATGAATTGTCCCTGTTGTGAGTGACAGCTCCTCTGATTGGAAATGAAAGCCCCCTTTTGAAAAAGAAAAGAGTTGAGGAGGACAGAGAGTGAAGAGGAAGGACTCACCTGTTGGGCATCAAGTCCTTAACCTTTAATGTGCTCTCCACAGCCTTTGGTACACACTGTTCATTGCATAACATTGTTGTCAAATGAAAGCCATGTAACTGCATTTCCCCACTTTTTCGGCATCATTTGAGCACAACAGCTGCCCTTTACACTGCATGAACATTTCAACATCAAGGGACTAATAAGATGCTGGAGGTTTACATGAAATAAAATCTATCTGCATTATCTTACATTACAAGTTCACATTTGTGTTTTGTGTGGCAATCTGGGTGTTTATTTATTTATTTATTTATGCAACAACAACAACTATTACTACAAAGAATGTTTAAAAAGAGATTTGTGATTTATTTACAGTATGTTTCCTGGAATAATGATAAATGCTTCATTTTAAAATATTACAAGTTTGGTGACACAATTTGTTTTGATCTGTTCTTCCAGTGGATTTAGCTTCGTTTAAGATTCATCTAACAACCTGGCTAACATTTGTTTAATGTAAATAATGTACAAAGCACTGAACTGAATACTAAGCAATAGAAGAGAAATGAGATGCTAAACATATAGAAACAAGGATGTGGTGCCCATTTATGCACAGCTCTCAGACGTCTTCAGTCTAGTAGCTGTTTACCATGTTACTCTGCTGTCTCACACTCGTAATCATTATAAGTGATCACAGTTCCAGGTTGACCAAAGATAATCAATAGAGGACAGTTTACACATGACAACATAAAAGAGACAAATCAAACGACTGAACAGAGTGCACTGTAAAGAAAAAAAAAGTTGAGAAAACTCAACATTTCAAGGCAACTTACTGCACTCAATTTTTGAGTTTTGATCCCAACTCAAACTTTTAAGTTTTAAAGAAATTCACCAACTCATTGTTTTTTGTTCAGATAACTTTTTTTCCCACAGGTATATAAACTTTAAGCTTTAATCAATTTTAAGCTTTACATACAAAGAGTTTCTACTTTTAAAAAGTTGAACCAACTTACTATATCTTGTTCAGTTAAGGTATCTTTCCCATTTATGTAAACTTCAAAATTTAAGTTTTGCACATTTTAAAAAGTTTAGCTAACTTCCTATTTCTTGTTCAGTTACTGCAGCTTTCAATTTTTCAAACGTTCTTCTAACTTGTCTTGTTCAGATACAAATTAATTAACATGTTATTAAAATTAACATTAATAAAAATTAATTAAAATATTAAGTTTTACATACCAAGAGTTCCCCTTTTATTCATAGTTGTGCCAACTCATTATTTTCACTTACAAAAGTTAGATAATAAGACAAATGGCAAAACAGTTAAATAACATGTAAACTGTGTTTTATTATACCTTTTTGCAATCAAGTATTTGCAAGTAGCATGAATAAGACCTCCAATTAAGTTGGCACAACTATGAATAAAAGGGGAACTCTTGGTATGTAAAACTTAATCTTTTACATGTTCATTAATTTGTATCTGAACAAGACAAGTTAGAAGAACGTTTGAAAATTTGAAAGCTGCAGTAACTGAACAAGAAATAGGAAGTTAGCTAACCTTTTTAAAATTTTAAACTCTTAGTGCGTAAAAATCTTAAAATTTGAAGTTTACATAAATGGGAAAGATACCTTAACTGAACAAGATATAGTAAGTTGGCTCAACTCTTTTTAAAATTAGAAACTCTTCATATGTAAAACTTAAAATTTGAAGTTTATATACCTGTAGAAAAAAAGTTATCTGAACAAAAAATAATGAGTTGGTGAATTTCATTAAAACTTAAAAGTTTGAGTTGGAATCGACACTTGAAAATTGAGTGCAGAAAGTTGCCTTGAAATTTTGAGTTTTCTCAACTTTTTTTTTTACAGTGTGGAGTCAGCTTTAATTTTCAGCTTTAAACATCACTGCTGTTGTGTCTGTAACATAAATACATCTAATTAATGTTCATCATAATTTCACTGTAAAATAAAACCAAGCGTGAAAATATACATAATTAACTAAATCACGGTTACAAGTGACTGTGCCCCTCACCCCTCAATCCTACGTTATGGATGTTTGTGACCTATTGGTTCATATCAGTTCATGTGCATCACAACAGCCACTTTCCATGTCTGACTGTCTAAAAATAAATATATGCTGAGGTCATTATTGAAAAAGTAGCCCATTATAAATGAGTAATTACTAATCAAAATATGTAATTGGATTACTTTAGTTACAGTGCATTACTTTTGTGGAAAAAGTGCTAAAGTTACTCATTACATCACTTCTACATAAAACTCTGCTCTGTGAGGATAATCACAGTGAGCATCATTTAATTGACATGAATCACCTGCTCTGAACAAGGCCATAGCAGAATGTTATAACCAACACTGGTTTAGAATGAGCTCAGTTCGGGATGCCACAAATGTCATGTAACAGGGTTTATAAATAAGTGAGCACACCAGTCAGTTGTATCAGAGTGTAAACCATCATCATGGACAACGATGTGATGAGACTGATGTCCAAAAGGACTTAATAATAGTGTAGCAGGTGAAGCATGGTGGAGGCAGCATCTCAGAAAGCACTAACTGTGTGGAGCCACCGTAGTGAAGGTGCACTGAAAATGGACTTCTCATACATTGAGTGTCTCCCAGTGGAATAACAGTGGTGCCCCACATGCCAACTTGGAGTGGTACTGAGCCAATACTCTGAGCCAAGGGTGCTTATTTCCATTATTAGGTAGGTAGCAGTGGCGGATGCTCTAAGACTGCAAGGGAAGCTCAGCTTCCCCTAAAATGTCAAAAAATAAGTGATCAATAATATACTGTTGTGTGTACAT
>BRDA01021089.1:0-10355 GCA_036984385.1 Crenuchus spilurus
TGAGGTTGTTTATGGACTAATATCTCCTATTCTAGTGATTAATAGTGTTTATTGAGGTTGTTTATGGACTAATATCTCCTATTCTAGTGTATAGAGAGTAAACAGGTGAAATAAAATTAATAAGCTCACTCTCAGTAACTTGTAGGAAGCAACAAAACTGCACCAAAAGCATTGACAATGTCCCACCTCAGTATCTGGACCTTCTGTTAAATGAAGAAGGTATTTCTAGGTGTAAACAGTGGGGCTTCAGCAGGGTTAATGAAAAAGCTACAAAGTGAAAAGAAAATAATTCATTCAGTTCCCTTTGGCCACCCACTTTTACTGTATCATGGACTTGTTCTCCTTCTCACATTTTCACACCACATTAGAGCAAAAGCCAGTTTTATTGATGGAAAAGGAAAAGAAGGTTTTTGGCCTCAGCACCTCAAAAAAGTACCTGAAACTCTGGAGCTGAAGCAGTGTCTCGCTGTGAGACAGCATGGTGGAGTTTGTGAAATACAGGCCTATAAAACAACTTGTCGAACATGAAAGCAGCTAAAAGTCCGTCCACAGTCTAAGGCAGAGAAGCCACATCAGAGTGCTCGGCTGGCTTTAATTAGCTTTATCATTAGCTGGCTCTGTGCGGCTACTGGGCCGAGCGGTCGACTGACTGGCTGTGTTCAGACCCGTCTCAATAGCTGGGACGAGTTTCTTGGTTTTGGGGTGCTTTTCCACCATTTATAAACACTTATGTGGATTTCTGCTGAGTCCATTTGAGAGTGCATCTCTCTCTCTCTAATCACACATTCACATGAACATCCCAAACACTACATCAGATTCAATCCATCAATTCATCATTTATCACAAACTGAGGCTTCTTATCAAATTCATGATTCTACTTAGTATGTCCATCCATCCCTCCAGCCCTATTAAAAGTGTCCAGCTTATACATAAAGACCAACAGTAACATAAGCCTAGTGACAGTTCTGCCAGGTAGATGTCACACATTCTCCAGATGTCTCAATCAATCACCAGTACTACCCCACCACCACCAGTTTGCTCCTGTCCGGTTGTCTGGTCTCCTGCTCCACTCCAGTATACATATGTCATATTTGACAAATAGAACATGGTTAAACAGTTCACTTCTGTTCATAATGTAGTTCACAAAGGTAAACTCTCATATATTTTCTTTTCATTACACATTAAGTGACATATTTCAAGCCTTTTATTTGCTTTAATGTTGACTTCAGAATCAGAATTCCAGTAGAATATTTAATTTGGAGGTTCAGTACATGAATATTCACACTATAAAATACTAAGAATGTCTAAAATATGGTGTCTGCTCAACTTTTATGGACTTCCATCCATACTTTTATCCTGTTTTAGAGGTACTGGCTGCAAAATCAAGCACAGTAATATGATCAGTAGTAGTGTTGGCACTGTGAGCAGCTGCTGGAAAAGGAAATGGGCATCTCCATAAAGCTTGTCAGCAGATGGAAGCATGAAGTGCTCTAAAATCTCCTGGTAGGTGTTGACTTTGAACTTGATAAAACACAGTGGACCAACACCAGCAAATTACATGACACCTCAAACCATCACAGAAACTTCACACTGGACTTCAGACACCTTGTGTTCTGTATCTCTACACTCTTCCTCCAGACTCTAGGAGCACTTCTGATGTTGTCTCTGGTTCAGGAGTGTTGATATTAGGAATGTGGCAGATGTAGCTCTGAGAGATACACAGTGTTTATACTGTTTATAGTCATTTACTCAAACTCACAGTGACATATTCTAATCATTTGATATTTTGATGAGCTATGTCATACTGATAAACATTAAAACATACAAAAAGACTTGAAATATGTCACTTTATGTGTAATAAATATAAAATATATATTAATTAAACTGTGAACACAATTTTTCCATGATGTTCATTTTTTTACGAATGGTGAAAATTGACAGAGTTGTATTGACTCCACTCACCCTGTCCTGACTTCAGACTTTCACTTTTACTTCACTGTTGGATGTTAAGGATGCTGTAACCTATTGTGAACATTTGTATTGTTTGTACATTGGGGACAACAAATATACCTGTCCTGTACCTTTTGTTTTGACAGAATGGAGATGGGTGTCTCCCAGCAGGCACAGAACCTTATCATAATATTGTATCAATGTTGCAAGAACATAGACAATGTTGTCAGAACTTTGTCACTATGTCATTACGCCTGCTGGGGTCTAGTCTACTAAAATCCATTTTAAAGAACCAGTTCCCTTATTGTGGGAAACTCAACTGGTTTGACCTTCTTTAAAAACTTTTGATGAAGGGTGTAAACACAGTTAATGCTTAATAAACTAAAATGCAGTCCAGTTATGTTCAGTTTGTGTAATAATTTTTTAATTAGGTTGAAACAAAATACAGGTCAGCCAATCAGAACTGAGGAATTTGCATATCAGTCAAAATGAGGTTTAAGGAATTGTAAAAATGAATTCAGTGTAAAAACCTGGTTTACCTTTAGGACCCCTGAGTGACAGCAGTGTGATATGAGCTGTATGTATGTTAGTTTTCAGTCCATTAGGCCTCGGTATACTCACAGTGACACTGTAAACCAGCCGTACTCTGTTCTCTGTCTTTGTCTCAAACTGTACACTTTCCCCTCACATCAGCAAGCACCAAACACTGTGAAGGTTATTAGAGCTCCAAAACAGGATATGCTGAGCTGCCCCTGGCAGACGCAGCTTTTCTGTTTTACTCACACAAACCGCCTCTTTCATTTAAAGCTCCTTGTCTAGACGATATTTTTATTATCACTAATGCTCGTGGCTAATTAGTGTTTTATTGTCTAACACGACTGGCACTTTTTTCCTCAAGTGTCTTTGTTTTTCCAGGTTTTTTGTCATGTGTCTGGAGGGGGGGATTGCCAGCCAGCCACCCACACAGGGCCTGGTGGCGAGGGCAGATGCAGCGTGGCTGTCTGGGTAAGTGGGCCTGGAGCCTCAACTATTAGTATATGGTGAGTGAGTGGGTGAAGGGGGTGTGTGTTGGTGTAATTTATAGTTGCTTTAGTCATCCAAGTCTGTTCTGATGATGCAGTTTGGGTCATATCTGACCTACAGTACTCGGTCTGAACCCCAGAGATATGAAACTGCACAGCAAATATGCCAGTGTTAAATCAACACTATTAGAGTTAAAGTCACACTGAGAGTGTTGCATTTTGACACCCTCAGTGTTAATTTAACTCTAATAGTGTTGATTTAACACTGGCATATTTACTGTGTGTGACTGTAAGAGAAGATAAACCTCTAATCAGGTCTAAGCGGATATTTCACTGCTCTCTGCTCTTTACATAAAGCCCAGTGCTGAAATCTACTTTTATATCTATTTAAATCTATTATAAGCAATAGTCATGCTTAGAGTATCTGTAATGCTACTACGTATAACAAACTATCAGTTTGTCTGTATACACATCTCCACTATGAAGGCATTTTAAATTATATTTGAAGTCAAAATCTTAACTATTAAACTTGCATTAAACGTTTCAGATGTCTGGTTCCTATCAAGACAGAGTCAACAATCCTGACGTGATAAATCTCTTTAGAGTGGAGTGCGACACATTAAACCACACTGAATGACTTCACAGTTAACCACTTAATTATGCTGAAAGGTGGAATTCCCCTTTAAGATCTGAACCAGAGTCTAGGCCTATTTTCTCTGTACACAACATCTATCATAATATTTCTTATTTCTGAGATGAGAAAGTGGAAAAAGACAAAAATACTTCACAAATAATCTAGATAAATAAAATTATTATTTTTTATTATGTATAGTTAATACAGCTGGAAATGTACTGTACAGTAAGTAAGATATCACTTCACCAACATCAGCTTTTTAAAGTTTTAGGGAACTGGATGGAGAGAAAACACTGATGTGTTCAAGAAACATGAGTGTCTGCAATATCTACAGTCCATTTAGCAATTAATTATAACCTTTGTATACACTTGAATGGCAAAATTCAGTTCAGCTGCTGTGAATTACAAACCCTGCATTCCGCCATGT
Source organism: Crenuchus spilurus (assembly GCA_036984385.1). Lineage (NCBI taxonomy): Eukaryota > Metazoa > Chordata > Actinopteri > Characiformes > Crenuchidae > Crenuchus > Crenuchus spilurus. The sequence continues at coordinate 4,034 of BRDA01021089.1, forward strand.
TTCAAAACGCTGTGTGAAGCAGATGTGGTGGGCGTGGCTCTGTCTCAGAGGCAGACTCAAAGCTGCTGTCAGTGACCAATGGAAATTCAAGGCTAACCCCACCTTCTAAGTCCCACCCACACGTGAAAAGTGTTTCAAAAGTCAGAAGCAAAAAAAATGCATAAAAAAATGAAAACATAATTCAGAAATAATAAAACCAACATTTTTAGAAAAATAAAAAAAACAAAAATAATGAAACCAAAAATTGTGGAAAAATAAAAAAAAACAAAAATAATGAAACCAAAAATTACTTTATGGTCTTCTTTCTGTGGATTTTGCTTGCAGATTTATTTTTGCTATTGTGAAACTTTTGACACAAAAATCACTCCATATCGAAGGTCATAATTTACAACAGGACACCTGTGAAATAGAAAAAATCTTAATCACTGCTCTCTATCTTAATCAGTGCTCTGGGAACTTTGAATGGTAACAAATGTACATAAATGGATGGTGATGTGATGTGTAGATTATAGCTCATGTTTATTTTGTACGCCTAATTACACTAATATGTGTAAATGTGGGTTTAAGCAGGATAACGAGCTTAACGAGGTGTTCTGATGTATCTGGTTAATGGATGAGGTGAATTAAGTTAAGATTACACTAAATGAAGACTAAGTTGAGTTGAAAAGTAAATGAAGTTAATGCCAAATTAAAAGTGAAGTGTGCTTCTGTGGACTGTCTTAAAGAGTTAACACTCACAGGAGTTGTCAGGTTTAGTCACGTGTGTATTAGTGTAATGAAATCTAGTGCTCGGTGTCCTTCATGTATATGTGTGTGGGGGGGGGCATAGAAGATTTTTCACTTCAGAATCACAGCAGTGTTTTCTCAGGGGAACTGACCATTTTAAGATAATTACAAGTCAGAGTGTGTATATGAAGTATGACTGCACGTAGCAGCCCCTCTCTCTCTCTCTCACACACACACACACAGTTTATTTCTACTGTGTCATGATTGGCTGGTGGTTAAAATTCTCAAAATATTTGGTTTCCTCAGAGTGAGTGGTGTGTGTGAGGGGTAAGAGAGTGCAGTCGGGGGTATTTATACACACAGCTGTGAAACTGCTTTAATGTGTGTGAAAATGTCCACACACTCCTAGTCAGTCACAAGATGGAATATCATTTAATAATAATGATTAGATAGATAGATAGATAGATAGATAGAAACTAATGTAAGTCTGTGTGAAACGTACGTCTTGTTACTATGAGGGTGAGTCAAAAATGATCCACCCTTTAGTTATATTTAAACCTCTGTTGGCTGTAATGTTTTATCAGCACTTTCAGTACCAGGTCACTGTCTACATCAGGGGTGTCCAAACTTTTTTTTACTGAGGGCCACATACATAAAAATATAGGAGGGGCTGGGCCACTTACTAGAAATTACATATATAGCCTTAACTTTAGTGTATTAAAGTTAGAAAAATCAATTAAAAGTGGTCAAATATGTCATATTGTTAAATACAATTAAAGACAAAACTGCCTTCATCACAGCTTTCCATAAATGGACTTTTACTGATTTATTCAGAAAAAGCTTTGGTAGCTCATTCTCAGAACAGCAGCCTCAGATTTCTTCTTAGACAGAAGATTTACAGCACAGAGAAAAAACAATAAAGGGGAAAATGGGACGGGTAACTTTCAAACTTGTTATTTAAGTTATTAGGCTTAGCAACACACCTGTTAACATTCATTTGAAACAGTTATCAACATTTAACAGACTGAACTGGACTTAATAACAGGAGCGCATATAATTTTAGTAAATTATTCTGGTATCAGCTGCGCTGGGTATGTAAACAATCCATCCAACTGCGGTGCTGATCCGACACCACTCGTGCCAAAAATCAGGACAAATGTCACTTGATCAAGGAGCAAATCTGCATCAGATGAGATATATTAGAAATATTCACTCTCCCACCATGTCTGAAATTTTCTGCACTCACTCTCTACCTTTTGCTTCTTTGGTTCTGCCATGTTTAAAAAATGTGTAAATTTCTTGTGATCAGGGTTGCCAGGTCCAGCATTAATATCCACCCAAAGTCCGTCTAAAACCCGCCCTTCAGAAGCTTAAACAAGCCCAAAATATGTCGGTCACATGTTTGAAGCAAATGGCAAAACAACTGAGTGTATGACTTACTATTTTGTTTATAAGGGATTTATTATCAGTCATTAATAATATAGTAATGTTAGTGTTTATTAGTTCTTTTGTAACAGTTTTATATCCCAGTCGAGAACATTTAATAGTAACATAATTAGCAAAAAAAAAAAAAAAAAATGAACTGACTTTTTAATTTCACATTTGCAGTATTTGCAATATGCCTTTTTTCATCATTAGGAACACTTTTAATCCATTATATCAAAACTTTTACTCCTGCTCTCCTCTTTACGATGTACTTCCTTATGTTATGTTCTCCTCCTACTTATTGTTGCATTCAATCTTCCAACACCCACTTAAAAGTAGCCCAAAAAACGCACCCCACCACACTTTAATTTTCACCCGCGTCTGGATTTCAAATAAGCCCAATTTGGCGTGAAAACCACAAACCTGGCAACCCTGTCTGTGATAGTTCTTTTTGATGGAGCAACTGCCTTCCTCAACTAAGAAGTGCACTTAGAAAGTAGAAGTGTGGGCCATATTCTATTCTATGTATAAAATTTCTTGTGGGCCAATTAAAAATGGCCGCGGGCCTTAGTTTGGACACCCCGGTCTACATAATAACTGCTGTGCAGGTTTGAACATGTTAGGTCAGTTCATTTATGACTGCAGTGCAACAAAAAATTGCTGCCCCACTTACTATTTGCACAAAAGAAGAGCAGTGTCCAGTGCTTACAAAGAAAAGAAAACTTGGAGCAATACTCCAAAAAAGGTGAAAGTTTCTTAAAAATAATCATTACTGCTCACTAGATATGGATTCATCATTATGAGCCTGAGAGTCAACAACAGAGTATGGAATGGAAACATCCTCAATCACCCACCAAGAAAAAGTTCAAAAGTCATCAGCTGGAAAATTGATGCTTACAGTTTTCTGGGACTCCTAGCCAGAATAGGATGGAGATTCATGTCTGGTGAAGAGATGAAAAGAGCAGTGCATTCATGGTTCGCAGCTCAGCCAAAAACATGTTGTAATGAGGGAATATGAAAGCTTGTTGATGGATGGACAAAGTGTATGAAAACTGATTAACATCAATTATATAGACAAAGTATGGTTCAATTTTGACTCACCCTTATATAATGCTATCTATCTATCTATCTTGTGAAAACTAAATCTAAACATAGGTTCCTTAGAATGTGGTTACTGAACACACACTGTAGTGTGTGTGTTGGTACGGATGTATGGATGTGTGTGTGTGAGTGTTGGTATGGATGTGTGTGTAAAAGGCAAAGCTTAAAACAGAAAGCAGCTGCAGTTAAATACAGAGACTCTGTGGTTCTAGTGATGCTGCCTATTCTAAACAATCTCTCTGTCTTTCTCTCTCTTTAACCCACGGCTCTCCCATTTGCAGTGGACTTACCAGAAGTACGTCATCATCTCTTTGCTCCACAGCTGCTGGGTCATTCTGTCCCACAGAGCAGAAGAAGCCAGTACAATGACTCTGCCTGTTTACTTTTAAAATACTTTCTCGGACTCAGCACAAAAGCACGAGAGCATCAGTATCCTCAACAGGTGACATGAGCATGTGGGAGTGTGTGAGCACCTAGTTTTAATGATATATACACTGATGAGCAACACCATTCTGACCACTCACAGATCAAGTGCACAGTGTTGATTATTTTATAATAATGAATTGGTAACACTTTATAATAACTTTCATTAATAAGCCATTAACTAATGATTAATAACTGTGAACAAATCATTAGTTCATGAGAATTTAAACATGAACAAATAAATGACAGCTCATGTAGTTACTAATGATTGTATTCATTTTTTGCAAATGTTAACAAATCATTAGTAAATCATTAGTAAATAAATTTTTTATGAACTAATGATTTGTTCACAGTTATTAATCATTAGTTAATGAGCTATTAATGAAAGTTTTTATAAAGTGTTACCAATTAATTTGATCAGATCAGAGAACATTTGGTTACTTTGTCATAGTCAATGTGTTGGGTGTGATAGAAATGGGCAAATGGGGTGCTAATGGGGTATGCAGTGGTCAGTAGCTACCGACAGTGATTTCCCCAGATCTCAGTGTGACTGAGCATTTGTGGATGTACAAAAACAACAAAACATGGCTGCTCCACATCTCAAATTGCAGGACTTAGGATTTACTGAGTGGAGTGCAGGAAAAGATTTACTGATAAGTTTTGATGACATACCACAGGCCACCCTCAGATGTCTTGTAGAGTCCATGCTTTGGTAAACCAGAAGTGTTGTAGCAGAACAAAGAAGACCAACAGCATTGCAAAGGGCTTTAGGCTCTTCTTTAACTCACTAATGCCAGTCGTCAATTAATATTGCTTGCAGCTGTGACTGGCTTATTCCTTTAAAGGGTTTTCAATTTCTGTGTGACACTGTAGACAAGATCATTCTCCCTGATTTGTTTGTGCTAGTCATCAGCTGTCATTGCCCACAGCTTGAATTGGCTTACTTAAGGACTGCACATTGTGTACTCGTAACAGTTATTAACTTTCCCTGTGCAGGTCACACTCTGCTGGTAATTTGAGTTTCTTTGTTTCAAGGGTTCGCCCTGCTTATTTAGAAACAGTCAAGTACCATTCTCTGTCTACCTCAAGAAGATCCATGGCGGGCTGACTGCCTTGTTTTTCAGCTTTGTGAAGTGGTGTATAGGTTTTCTGAGACCACGCTATGGAGGGAGGGATCTATGTTTGTAATAAGTGGTGCATGTTTCTTGAGATCCACGTGTGGTTGTGGGGCATCTGTAAGAGGGTGGAGCCTCATTCCCTCAGTGCCCTCAAACTGTATGGTTTTTGGCTGTATATTCAACCAGTTCATCTGTTGCGCAGCGAATGTCTACACTCCCTAGGTCATATTGTTTAGGAATATACCAAATCCCACAGTCTTAGTAGTGCAGCTTTTCATTCCTGTGACATCAGTTTGAATCCCAGTGGCAGCAACTTTTAGTTTGTGTTTTTGTTTTTTCTCTTTCAGCTTTTTGCCACCCCCTCTATCTGCACTTGAAGTACAACCTGGTGGCTTTTAGCTCTTAGCATGAGGTAGTTATCCAGGAGATGCTGTCCCTTTACAAGCATATTAAGCAATCCAGCAATCCATTCAAATGTATATTTGCCATCATTAAGAAGGTTGTGAGTACAAAACTTGATGATACAGCCATCCAGAACCGATCGGGTGACATTATGACTCCCAGCAAACAGAGAAATAGAGTTAATATATTACATTCTATAGTCTAAAAAATGGAGAAATGACTTTTGATGAGTTTATGATTATCTCAGTGTGAAGAATAAACCAAAGTTACAGTAATAACTTTAGATGTCTATGGGTTAAAGACGTATCTAACAGCTGTACACTCACTTCACTCTATGAGCTTAAGAGGACAAAGTCCCTTTCTCTGTCCCCCTTTCTTTTCTCTCTCTCACACTCACACACACACACACTCTCACTTTCACACTTTCTCTCCCTCCCTGTCTCTGTCTATATCTCTCTCTCTCTCTCTCTCTCACACACACACGCACACACAGTGTTTACAGTGTACAGATTTAGACTGAATCAAGATGTGCCACTTTGGTTAAAACCACACTCGTCTTAAAATAAGTCCCAGCCTAATTAGTGGGTCAGTATTCAATTACCCAAACCCTGCAGTTCATCTCAGAGAGATCAGCTCCTTTTTATAAACTGTGTTATGTGTGTGACACGTTACATATAGAGGCAGAACCTTAAGAACCCGTCTTATGGGAAACCATGTTTTTTGCCACTTTAAATAAGGCTTGTTAGTATGTACTGTCCCTCATCTGGTCCACAGAGTCCATATGTAATGAGTAAACTGAATACACATCCTATTTTAAATTAATCATGGATGTGATGTCACAATATTAACAAACGTTCACCTGTTCTAAGAGCAGGACCTGAAGTGCATTTCTTTGAACTCAGTAAAGTTTTTTGACTTTATTAGTTTCATGTCCATCCATCCATCCATCCATTATCAACCGCTTATCCGGGGCCGGGTCGCGGTTGTAGCAGTCTGAGCAGGGAAACCCAAACCTCCCTCTCCCCAGACACTTCAGCCAGCTCCTCGGGTGGAACACCGAGACGTTCCCAGGCCAGTCGATAGACATAGTCTCTCCAACGTGTCCTGGGTCTTCCCCGGGGCCTCCT
>BRDA01021090.1:0-2500 GCA_036984385.1 Crenuchus spilurus
AACTGGACAGGTTGGTTTCACAGAAGTGTGGTTGACTTGGAGTTACATTGTGTTGTTTAAGTGTTCCCTTTATTTTTTTGAGCAGTGTATATAATGCACCTACGTATATGGTCAGTGGAGCTGATAAAGTGGGCAATGAGTGTAGATATGGAGTGTGGAGATGTTCATATTATGGCTGAATGGTGTACACTGTGACAATGAATGAAGATCACAACTATTTTTGGTTAAAAAATAAAGAACATGACTGGAAACAAATCGGTCTGTATTCTCTTTATGCAAGGTTTGGTTTTTGATTTCAGTTTGCCTAGAACTGAACAAAGCCTTTAGAGTGAGCAATGACATTGTGATGATATTATGTATTTTTAGAGCGTGACTTTCATCTAGGTCTTATGAGAAAGAGAAAATTAAGTTTTCTGCTCTGAGGAGAACCTGTTAAAGTCACTGTCTTAAAATTGTGAATTTCATACATGGATAAATATGGTTTTGTGAGGTTTTTGCACATTTCATATCATATCAAGTATGTACATTTGACTTTCTGCAGTATGAAGTTTCTGCAGTCTGTGTTGATTTGAGGTGACTTGTCATCTGCTGGTGTAAGTCCAAAGTCAACACAGCCATCTATCAGGAGATTTTAGAGCACTTTATGCTTCCATCTGCTGATAATCTTTATGGAAATGCAGATTTCCTTTTCCAGCAGCTGTCCACAGTGCTACAACTACTACTGACTACTTTTAAAACACAAATAATAATTGTTTTAGTAGTTTTGATACTTATTTTTTACTGTTTAGCAGATTTTAGCTGAATTAAGCTTACACAGTATCCACAAAATAATGGATCTGCTTCAGTATGTTCATGGCTTATGAATCTGAACACTGACATTATTTTACACTGAGTGGATATCATTCAGACTGCAGTTGCAGATTTCTGTTAGCTGGTATTGGGGATAGGGGTACATACTGGGAATATTGTACCATTATCCTATGTTCATCTTGCCAACATCACAATGCATTAAAGTTCATAGACCAAGCAGGCTGAAGATGCACTTAAAGTAATGAAGGCACTGTATTTCCTGTTGGTTGTGTGAGTGCATTTTTAAATTCTGTCTTTTTGACCTGATGCTAATGGACTAATTTACTTTCCCATTCAGCAGTCCGTGAACAAAGCCTCTGTGGAAATAAGCAACATGTGTAAACCAATTAGTGTGGCTAGCTTCTCACTTTCAGAGGTGTATTTCTGTTACTTATGGAGCTCAGGCTGTTGTTTTGCTTGTTCTGATATGCCAGACTACCAGCAAATAAAACAGCTGTCTGTATAAGGTGATAGTAAACATTCAGTACACAGGAACATTTTGTCCTTTCTTTGGAATACCTGTAAACTCAATGGATTTACAAATTTTTGGAATGATACTACATATAAATGGTAAACCCTTAAAATGCCCAGATCTAGAGTTTATCTGAGAGCATACACTTATATTACCTTCAATTTTTTTAATCAAGCAATAACAGAAAGCACACTGTATCTGTAGATGTACATCAATGAGCTATAAAATAAAAATGACCTCGTTGTATCTACATTCATATGACAGCATGGAGAATGCATAAAAGTAGTTTCTTACATTAACTTCTATTCCATAGCCGACAGTATGATCCCAAGATATTCCATGTTTTGTCTGGTCAACTTCATTTCATATGTTAAAATACATCCATTCCTATATTTCAGGTCTGCAAGACATTCCATAAAAGTTGGGAAGGTAAAGCACTTGCCATTCCTTCTCACAAAAGTTTAAAAATGTGTTATTTTGTCCCATTTTTCCTGAAAACATGTCTTAAGGTGTGCAACAGTACAAGGTTACTGTCACATTTTTCTTTTTTAAATCTCCAATCATTCTCTTTTGGGGACAGGTAAGGACTGCAGACAGGCCAGTTCAGTACCTGTATCTTGTTCTTCTTCTTGTTTGTAATATGTGCAATAAGTGGTTTTGCACTGTTAAACATTTCAGACATTCCTGGAAAAAATGTTGTCTTGAAGGCATACAGTATATTGCTCTAAAATCTCAGTGTACTTTTCAGTGTAAATAACCTTTGCAAAAAGTACTGACAACCATGACAGACCATGGCTTGTGGACTTAATGCTGAGTATTGCCATCTGGCAGGAGTTACAGGAGCCTCCGCTCCAGCACCAGCAGGCTTAGGAAAAGCTTCTTTCCTGAAGTGGTTATCCTGGTAAACGCTGCACTGTCACTTTAAAAAACCTTTACACAAACTCTTCTCTGCACCTTATGTACTATAAGTACTTTATTTATATAATCAACATTTGCATTGCTGCTACCAGAATTATACTGTATATTCATATTCTCATTACACATTCACATCACTTGTACACATGTATATAACATATTTATATTGTATATATGATTACACTCACCGCTATTCTATGCACTGGTCACTGTTACTTCTGCACTTTATGTAAATAATGTTATATATTGCACTTCTGGTTAGAT
>BRDA01021090.1:7500-14507 GCA_036984385.1 Crenuchus spilurus
ATAGACCTTTTAGTGATGTCCCAGTTATTATTTCAGACGAAGAACTGAAGGACAATGGCTAGAATTTCCCCCAGAGAGAGAGACATGTGCTCAGACTAAAAATGTGTCATAATTCTCTAGTCTAAATTCTATGTGCATACTTAAGTTGTAGAAGGTGTAAATGTGTGTTATTTAATTAACTCTTGTGTAGTCTTAACTATGTGTATATACCCCTTGTCCTAAAAGTAAAAAATGAGCCCTCTTCACTAAACTTCTAAAATAAAGCAGCTTATTTTAATTTTAAACCCCTATTTTAATTATTATTATTATTATTATTGATGAGGATACTCTACAGGTATATACACACAATTTAATCGTTCTAAAAAGTCTTCAAGTTGGAAAAAAGACAATTTAGGTGTTTTTTTCTGCTGCCACACATGGTGGTGGATCGCCCTTAAGACAACACAAGGGTTTAATCCTCAACCTTTTCATTATCACAATGTGGGGCATTTTATGGAGTGATAACCATGACAGATCTTCCATGTGTTACTATTATATCTCCTTTATAATGACCTGTGTCCACATCTCTGTGTGATAGTCAACAGATGCAACATTACACAAACCAGCTAGCCAAAGAGACCAACAAGCACTTGAAAGAACTGGGTTCTCTACCTCCACCTCAGTCTCCATCAGAGCAGGTGAGATCATTTTAGCTAGTTAGTCCCAGGGCAAGCTAGAGCTGAGCCAAGAGCTCTTAAACACATGTAGATTCTCCACACAGCGGCAGCAGAGGATCCAGAAGGACCGGTTGATGAATGACTTCTCCGCAGCGCTCAACAACTTCCAGGTGGTCCAGCGTCGAGCGGCTGAGCGGGAGAGAGAGTCAGTGGCCCGGGCTCGGGCCGGCAGCCGCTTTCTAGTACGTACGCAAACCATATGTAAACAAATTTTCAATTATTTTTTGCCTGACAACAAAAGTAATTTTACCCTTCCAACAAGCAAATGAATAAACTGCCCACTGGAAGCAGTGGATCATATGTTTAACATTCCAAGTTGATGTTTATTCATCAGTATAGTCATTATATACAGTTCTGCCTTCTTTTTTGTAGTCTGAAGATGGCAGTCAAGATGAGCAACTTGTGACATTTGAGAAGTGAGTGCTTTTATAGTACAACTACAGTCTGTATATACTAATAGAGTAGAATACACTGTATGGCCAAATGTTTGTGGACACCCCTTCTAATGAATGCATTCTGCTGCTTTAAGTTGACGCAGATATACAAAAGTACACACACAGCTTGTCTAGTCCCTGTAGAGAAGTTCTGCCAATAGAATAAGACTAAGTATTATCATGTTGGCACCATGTCTAATGCCAGGTGTGGACTAGAAGGGTATAAAGCCCATAACATTGAGCTGTGGAACAGTGGAATTGTGTTCTCTGCTCCATCCAGTTCTTTTAAGATGAGTTGGTGATGAGGGGGTGATCATCCAACATCCTGACTTCACCAACACTCTTGTCGTTGAATGCAATCAGATCCTCAGAGCAATGCTCCAAAATTTAGTAGAAAGCATTTCCTGGACAGTAGAGATCTTTTCTTAGTTCAAGAACAAACAGTGAATTAGCTGGTGTCCCGATATTTTTGTCCATATAGTGTATATGACCTTAAAAGTAGACATTAGCTCATCTGGGTTGAGGAAAGTGGTGGCTAGCATTAAGAAAGGTTTGCTTCATGTGTAGGAATGAAGACTCAAGGCAGAGTCAGAGTCTGGTAGAAGAGGAGCCAATCACAGAAGATGACCTGGAGCTGATTAAGGAGAGAGAAACCAACATCAGACAGCTGGAGGTGAGCTTTTGTCTTACAGCAGATGCTTGGGGTTACACTTAGTACACTTAGTTTTAACAACTGGAGTTAAGGAGTTAATTCCAACTGTGAGAAATGACAGCTTGTGAAGTTTTGAAGATCTATTTGTATATTCATCAGGTCCAGAGATGAGCTGCATTCGACTTTAGTGTAATTAGCTGAAGCACCGTCTGCACAGAATGATTAATTACTGAATTATAATAGAATTATGGCTGAATTGTGTGATTGATTTAAAGTGAGTTTCTTCTCATTGCAGTCAGATATAATGGATGTAAACCAGATCTTTAAGGACTTGGCTGTTATGATTCATGACCAGGGAGATATGATTGGTGAGTATAAATATCACTAATGTGTGGCACTGCTGTACCACCAGTGACCTATTTTAACAAATTTAAGGATTGTTTTCTTTACACACCGATCAGCCACAACATCAAAACCAAATCCAAATCTCTTTTACATTCTTTTTGACATTCTTGACAATCTTTAAACAAAATGCCTTTATCATTCTAAAAAATATACACTCACTGGCCACTTCATTAGGTACACATACACACTTTACTGACTGTAGTCCATCTGTTTCTCTGTATACTAGCCTTCTTTCATCCTTTTCATCAATGATCAGACCACCACAGAGTAGGTATTATTTGGGTGGTGGATCATCTCAGTACTGCAGTGAACTGATGTGGTGGTGGTGTGTTGAGTGGATCAGACACAGCAGAATATCTAAATTTTTTTTAATTCTGTCACCACTCTATTAAGGTTGGCGCTGCGCAAGCGGCTGCCCTGCTAGCAGTGCTGGGACCTGAATTTCCCGCAAGGGATTAATAAAGTATCTATCTATCTATTAGACACACCTACCATGTTGGTCCACCTTGTAGATGTGAAGTCAGAGACAGCAGCTCATCTGTTGCTGCATAGTTTGTGTTGGTCCTCTAGTCTTTCATTGGTGGTCACAGGATGCTGTTGGCTAGATAGCTATGGTTGGTGCTCATACCAGTGCAGCACTCATTAACACACCACCACCACAGCACTGTCACCACAGTGCTGAGAATGATCCACTGCACAAATAACACCTGCTCAGATGGGCTACAGTCTGTAATTGTAGAAGTACAAAGTGTACCTATATGGTCAGTGGAGCTGATACGTAAGCACATTGTTATTGGGCTAAGTGTCTGCTGTGCATGTCACACACAGACAGCATAGAGGCGAATGTTGAGAATGCCGAGGTGCATGTGGAACGTGGAGCTGAGCAACTCCAGCGGGCCGCCTACTATCAGGTACAACAATGAGAATCGCATCGTTTTACATGCTGTCATTTATATCACTGTTGTTCATTATTTAGTTCAAAAAGGTCAACTGTCATATTTTATATTCATTATATGTAACATTTCTAACATTGTTTTGTTTTAATCTTGATCAGTTTGGCTTATAGGTCATGAAAATCACAAATCTACACTGTACAATCTGATAAGTTGACCTTACTTGAAGGAATTTAGGAAACCTCTTGCCTTGAAATAGTTAAGTAAATATAACTATTATGTTCAAGTTAGGTTTACTTAATGTCTATCATTTAAGTGTACTTAAAACACAACTGTATTTACTCAAATGATTTGAGTTGTTCTGACTTAAAGTAGTATATAGATGTAAGTTGGCATTTTTAAGTACTGCCAACTTATATCACCCAAGTTAACAATTTCACAAGAGTTCAGTTTACTTAATAAAATTCAGGAAACTGATTGTCTTAGAAAAATAAAGTAATCACAACAGAGAATTATTAGTCAGTAGTACTTTTGGTTTATTTTAAACAAATACCATTCAGAGCACCTCAGCCTAATACATAAAGTTACCCAAAAATAAATAAAATAAAAATAAATTCTACATTTAAGTCAATTAAAACATATTTTTAAAAGAAAGCGTATGCTGCGGGGATATCATGGGAGCTTCCAACCTGACTAAAAGCGCGAGCACGGCGAATTCTCCTTCGGCAATGCCGGTCCCTTTCGCTGAGATCTTTGGGGATGTTTGCTCAAATAAGTCCTCAGGGGTGATACCCAGATCTTCATTGAGGTCTTCAGGGGTGGTTCTCTCCTCTTTCCTCCCGCACGAAGCTGTAGGATCACCCCTGAAAAGTCAATGGATGTAGATATTACACTTGATCTTAGCCAAAAGGCCGAGAAGCGATTAAAACTTACTCTCACATATTTCTACTTAATAGATGGCAGTTATCACTATTAACATAACAAATGTCCTGAGGAAATGTAATAATGACTTACTGAACCATAACAAACAAACAATAATTGGTATTAAATTTGAACTTCCCTAGCTAAAATTCAGAAGGTCTGCCTCTGATGTGTAGGTCTGGAAAGTTCTCCCGCCCACCTCCTCCGCGCATGCGCAGTGCAGAACTCGAAAATGTCTAGTGTAGTTTACTCAAGTGTATTTAGTTTCGAAAGATTTTAATACAAAACGAGAAACTTACTAAAATTACATGAGTAAAATCATTAGAGTATGAAATAAGTAAACTACACTAGTGTTATTTGAGTAAGTTTGGTATTACCTTTTACAGTGTAGAATCTCAAATTATGAGAATATTCTATTATGAGTTTGAGTAAATTTACAAAAACCAAAGAGTCCGGAGGAAAAGTGGAGAGACACAGAATCCAAGGTGTCTGAAGTCCAGTGTGACGTTTCTGCAGTCTGTGATGGTTTGATGTGTCATGTCATCTGCTGGTGTTGGTCCACTGGGTTTTTGGTCCAATTTGATAGGCCAGCCAACTCATAAGTTACACTGATGAACATTAAAACAAAAACAGCATGAAATATGTCACTTTACATGTAGTGAATATATAATATATGAATAAAACTTTTCAGGATATTCACATTTTGCCTGATGTACTTTTTTGATTAATTGAATGAAAGTGAATTGCTTCATCAGTTCTACAAACACACAAAACCTTTATAACGACAACTTTGTAATTCATTCTTTCTTTTTCTACATTTAATATATCTGCCCTACATTTTCCTGTATAATTTCACATGATGGCAACCACATGTAAACAAACACATTGATATGAAGCACTGTCGCTGTTTCTGCACTAGTAGCACCTCCTTACAAACAATGTAATGCTAAATGTGAGAAAATGTATGAATCGTGTCTCTAATAAGAAGGGTATGTATTTTGGATGTCCTGGTGCTGAAATGCCAGAGACACCTGTATGACAAATGGTGTGCAGCCAATGGTGGTCTGGCAAAACTAGGCGTACTTGCTTTGATGTATGACTGTAATCCCACCTAACCTAACCTTACTTCATCATTGCTTTCTGTGTTTTCTCTTTCTCTTCTCCAGAGAAAGTCACGCAAGAGGATGTGTATTCTGGCTTTAGTGCTGTCCTTGGTGGTGACCATTTTTGTTATAATTATTTGGCAAGCTATCAAATGAGGTGTTACCACACATTTATTTGGTTTGGTGCACTTTATGAGATTCAGTGGTGAGTGGAAAGAGATTGGCTGGCTGGTGAGCATCTTCGTGTGTGTGTGCGTGTGTATGCGTGTGCGCGTGCGCTAAATCTACTGTTTAACAAATAAGTATTTTTTTCCTCATTACCTAGAACATGTCTGGTTCAACCATCAATGTATACAGCACACAAAAATGGAAGAAAATCTTTAAAGCATCTTGCATGCCCAGTAATCCTAATTACAGGTTACCATCATGATAATGCAAGCTAAGATTTATCCAGTTCCCAGATAATAGGTGACATGACAGTGGGTGGCAAAATGACTTGTTTATTTGTATGTGGGTTAATGTGCACATGTGTGCATGTCTATACAGTACATTCTGTAAGTAACAAGACGGTGAGATAGCTTTTGTAGTTTTGACTCTTCACAAGCTCGCTGGGTTTGAACTGACACAATGACTCTTGAGATTAAAGTACATACTGTTAGGTTTAGATCAAGCTGTACTGGGTAAGTCATAGAGAAATCACATTCCTGCTCCTTAAGTAACCGCACAGTCTGCTCTGTTGTTTTTTTGACCAGCTATTGGCACCTTGCCTAATTCCAAGCATGAGCTAGAAAGGTATAAAAGCCCCAATGTTGAGCTGTGGAGCAGTGAAGGGGAAGTGGTGGGTTGGTGTATATACAGTGCTGTCTGAAAGTTTGTGAACCCTTTAGAATGTTCTATATTTCTGTATAAATATGACCTAAAACATCGTCAGATGTTCACACAAGTCCTAAAAGTAGATAAAGAGAACCCAGTTAAACAAATGAGACAAATATTCTACTTGCTCATTTATTTATTGAGGAAAATGATCCAGTATGACATGTTTGTGAGAGGCAAAAGTATGTGAACCTTTGCTTTCAGTATCTGGTGTGACCCCCCTTTGCAGCAGTAACTGTTCTTTAAACATTCTTTGGTAGAATGACTTGAGTGTTTAGGGTCGTTGTCTTGCTGCATGACCCACCTTCTCTTGAGATTCAGCTCATGGACAGATGTCCTGACATTTTCTTTAGAATTCTCTGATATAATTCACAATTCATTGTTCCATCAATGGTAACAAGCCGTCGTGGTCCAGATGCAGCAAAACGGGCCCAAACCATGATACTACCACCACCATGTTTCACAGATGAGATAAGGTTCTTATGCTGGAATTCAGTGTTTTCCTTTCTCCACACATAACACTTTTCATTTAAACCAAAAGTTCTGTTTTTGGTCTCATCCGTCCACAAAAAAATTCTTCCAACAGTCTTCTGGCTTGTTCACGTGATCTTGATCAAACTGCAGACAAGCAGCAATGTTCTTTTGGAGAGCAGTGGCTTTCTCCTTACAACCCTGCAATGCACACCAATGTTGTTCAGTGTTCTCCTGATGGTGGACTCATGAATATTAACATTAGCCAATGTGAGAGAGGCCTTCAGTTGCTTAGAAGTTACTAGGGATGAACCAGATACTTGTTTCAAATGAGAAACGGGTCGAAATGTGACCTTAGGAGGTGCTCTTTCGGTATTTCTGTTCACATGCACGAGCGCACTACGCAGATTACGTATCTAGACGCGGTTTTAAATATTTTCACAGCGTTTGGAAAGCTTGGCGATAATCAACGCTCTTATTTACATCTAATGTTCACGCTCTGTACACACACGTGTACATATATATATATGATATATATA
>BRDA01021091.1:0-24005 GCA_036984385.1 Crenuchus spilurus
ACTGAAAGCCATTCCAGGTGACTACCTCATAAAGCTGACTGAGAAAATGCCAAGAAAGCTGTTATCTAAGCAAGAGGTGCTACTGTGAAGAATGTAACATATAAACATGTTCTGGTTTGTTTACTTGCTTGTTTACTAAATAATTACAGATGTGTTTATTCATAGTTTGGATGACTTTATTGATAATATACAATGCAGAACATTTTTAAATAATGAAAGACCCCTGAATGTCCAGAAGGTGTGTCCAAACTTTAACTGGCACTGTATATGTTGTGCTGCCATGGTTTAATCATGATAATTGAATGATGTATGAATGAATGAAATAAAGTAGCATGACATTATAATGCAGTTTCTACACATCCCATAATATTTTCAGAATTGTGATTTTTTACAATGATACATTGATGTTGTAGTTATGAAATGCCTGTATTACTTTGTACATATTTTGTGTTTAAACATCATCTTAATGTGTGTACAGTTTTACTTCTGAATATATTTTTGTATAGAAGCATCATGGTATCAAATGTTGATAATAACATAATAGAAGTACTAACAGAAGTAATATTACAAGCTTGCTTTATCATTTAACATTGTGTGCACTCTTACATGACGCAAATGTTTGATTATTATATGTAAAATACACTTGCTTATGTGGTTTTGGTTTGGTATGACTTACTGTTGTCTACACTAGTGCACAATATTAAGTTCCATAGATGATTTTGCTCAGTATAAATAGCTACATTAGCCTTGTAGCACTAGCTCAGAACTGAAGTACCAAACTTTCAACATCAAACACATCCTGCCAGATTGACTACATTTGGAATAAAGGAGAAAGATGTGTAAAATACATTTTTGGTCCAAACCATTTGCTTTACTATACTTAAAGTGAATATTAGCCACCTGTGCTCATATCCGTGTTATGTGACTATTAGTTGTAAGATTTGTGCAGGTTGTGTTGGGTCTCATTTTTCAGCAGGCTCTCTAAGTGCCACCCTCAAGGCCACACACACACTAACAACAAGAACACCACGCATCTCTCCACTCTGTTCCCATTTTTCCTCCTTATATCCAATGAGCATTACTCTTTTTTTAGGGCCTCTTAAAGAAGCCCTGTGGGGTGCTTGTGCAAGTGGAGCAGCAGTGGCACTCTGTGCTGTGAGATGTAATTATGAGAGCACTTCTGCGCTTAACAAAGCCCACGGGCCGCTTGGCTCAGCTCAGACAGAGCCGCCATTAGTGATGGCCATGAGGTGAACTCATCACACTCCACATTTCACAACTTCCAGTAATCCTCTCTGCTCAGGCCTTAATGAAGTGCCAATCATCAGAGTAGAGTTACAGTGTTTATTACATGGAGTGCTGGTATTTGGACTATAGTGAAGTATAGAGAAGTATAGTATATACTTGGTATTTGGTATTAGTATATACTTGGTATTTGGACTATAGTATAGTATAGAGAAGATAAAACACCAAATAGTTCCCAAATTAAACAGGTTAAGGTGGTATCAGTAGGTACGTTAACCACAGCCTTTATCCAGACAACTGATACCACCTTAACCTGGCTAATTTGGGAACTATTTGGTGTTTTATCTTCTCCTGCATCATTTCTATTGTATTTCACATTTATTACAGCAGAAATGTATCATTATGCGTGCTTAGCTTTTGAAACTCAATTTGGTGTGGCTACTCTAAACTCACACCTGTATTCAATAGGCTTTTCAGGAACTGTTCAGTATAACTTGCCAAACCTCATGACAGTCACTAAGAAAGAACATTCGGACAGGTCAATTTATTCGAGTTGTTCAACCATCGCAGGAAGTCACACTTCATTTCCTAATCGCATAATGAAAGGAGTAACATGCAACAGTCTCTCTGTGGATGCATGTAAACTAACTCCTTTCTTTTCAGAATATGATAATACTCTTTCAGAAGAATTTACATATGAAGTGAAGACTGCTTTATCTCTGTCTCCTGAGGGCTGGCTTTTGGTCATTCAAATACATCTCCAAGTCACGCATTAGAGTCTGGTCTTTCCAACAGTGCCAGTTCGCTAATTTAGAACATCTGTCTTTTCTTTGTATGCCCTTAGGCATCACTGTGTTAAACGGCTGGGGATACTTATCAGATAAAGTGAGATTTATAGTATCAGAATACAGGAGAACAGCAGAATCCGTGCAAAGAAGGTTAATGCAATATATATACAGCAGTGTAAAAGAGAGAGAGCTTTAAGCACATTCATACTGAAATGTTTAGTCAGTTTATTACTCACACCTATACAGGACCTACATTAATGACCTATTTTAAATTTTCTCAGGTCCACCTATTACACGGGTAGATTTAGCATCTTACTGACTGAAGTCCAGTGTTTGGCAATTTGTCAACCTCCTTAAACTATGTACATGAATGGAAAGCGACTATCTTAGGACCACCTATGATAGTCTGGGCTTACAGTGATGCTGGAAAGTTTGTGAACCCTTTAGGATTTTCTATATTTCTGCATAAATATGACCTAAAACATCATCAGATTTTCACACAAGTCCTAAAAGTAGATAAAGAGAACCCAGTTAAACAACCCAGATAGCATACGGATGTGAGCCACTTCAGGCTTAGAAATGGCACTGCTGGTCCACTTTCGGCACGGCAAACTGCATATGAGCTAAATGTGGCCCTTAAATTGAAAATACACATTTGTCCACATGTACCATAACAGATGTGGTCAATTTCTGGCAGAGATGCCAGTGCTACCTACATTTGGCCCTAATCTGGCATATATGTGGCCCACATCTTGCAACCAGGAGCGGTCCACCCAAGTGCCATCAATCTATGTGGCTAGTGGGCCAAATGAAATGGGGGATGAGGGCCAGATGTGGGCCAGAATAATTTTGCTATCTGAAAAATGAGACAAAAATATTACACTTCATATTTTATTTATTGAGGAAAATGATCCAATATGACATATTTGTGAGAGGCAAAATTATGTGAACCTCTAAGATTAGCAGTTAGTTTGAAGATGAAATTAGAGTCAGGTCTTTTCAATCAATGGGATGACAATCAGGTATGAGTAGGCACCCTGTTTTATTTAAAGAACAGACATTTATCAAAATCTGTACTTCACAACACATGTTTGTGGAAGTGTATCATGGCCTGAACAAAGCAGATTTCTGAGGAGCTCAGATAAAGAGTTCTTGATACTCCTCAGGCTGGAAAAGGTCACAAGACCATCTCTAAAGAGTTTGAACTCCACCAATCCACAGTCAGATTGTGTACAAATGGAGGAAATTTAAGACCACTGTGACCTTCCCCAGAGTGGTCGACCAACAAAGATCACTCCAAGAGCAAGGCGTGTAATAGACAGTGAGGTCACAAAGGACCCCAGGGTAACTTCTAAGACGTTGAAGGCCTCTCTCACATTGGCTAATGTTAATGTTCATAAGTCCACCATCAGGAGAACACTGAACAACAATGGTGTGCATGGCAGGGTTGTAAGGAGAAAGCCACTGCTCTCCAAAAAGAACATTGCTGCTCATGTGCAGTTTGCTAAAGATAATGTGGACAAGCCAGAAGGCTATTGGAGGAATGTTTTGTGGATGGATTAGACCAAAATATAACATTTTGTACTATGAAAAGTGTTATGTTTGGAGAAAGGAAAACCCTATCCCATCTGTGAAACGTGGTGGTGGTAGCATGAATGTAATTTGGGGGGGACACGGTACATGTCCCCTGCAGTTTTTCAAAAGCTAGTTTTGGTCCCCTGCAATTTTTACCATCCAAAAACAATGTTATGCTATATTAAATGGAGTCTGGTTGAGCACTTGGACCATGCGGAAATCCAAGACACTCAATCTGAAGCCTGTTTTCCTTTAATCTGTCCCCAAGCTCATCAATTGGCTCTGCCATTTTTTGCTAACATGTGATTGGCCGTCGCCGCTGTCACTCCATCAAACATCATCTGGACTTGTAAAAAGGTGTTTTACAAGTTGGCCAGCAGACAGACTGTTAACCTGCCACCGTAAGTTATTAACATGTGGAGCATTTGTTCTGCCTGTGTCACGTCAGCTAGACGTGTATTAATATAAGAGGTTTCATATTAAAATTCAATAACATTTGAATCTGTGTCTGTGTGCATGTGTCTACCAGTCTGTGATAAGCCATCAATTTACATGCCTCTAAGTGTAACTATTGTCAATGTAATTCAAAACTTCTGCTGATTTTTACTCAAAAATGAGGAAAAAGTTTATTTAATTGAAGTCTACTGAACGTACATTTCAAACATAAGTATAAAATTGTTGGTAATGAATTGGAATGAAGTTCACTGAAAAGGTGAAACATAGCATTGGGTGATAATTTTTGCTACATGTTTTTAACAGTTTATTCATTCATTATTCCACCCGCTTAATCCTTATCAGGGTCGTGGTTAGTCCCCTACCCCTTCACTGGGCACAGGGCAGGGCATTACACTATTCAACCAAGCCCAGGACAGGGTGCCAATCCATCACTAGGTGTACACATATGCACGCACACACACTTATGGACAATTTTAGAGTACCCAATCCACCTGACCTCCATGTTTTTGGATTGTGGGAGGAAACCGGAGTCCCTGAAGGAAAGGTACCCAAAGGTACCCAAGACCTCAGCGCTGAGAGGCAAACTTGCTAACCACTAAGCCACCGTGCCGCCTTTTTAACAGTTTATTAATATTTTATTAATGATTAATATAAATTTGATCATGTTATTATTCATAATAACGCTTAGTAGTTATTAGTATATTATCAATAGTGACTAGTAATTATTAATAAAAATAAATCATAATTTTTTAGCAATGTATTATTTATTAATAATTAATAATAATTTATGCTAAAGCACCATAACCCCCCCCCCCTCCCCCAACCCCGAATTAAGTAAGTTGTGTCCCCTCCACCTCTGAAATCAAAATTTCGTCACTGGATGGTAGAATCATGGTTTGGGCCTGTTTTGCTGCATCTGGGCCAGGACCGCTTGTCATCATTGATGGACAATGAATTGTGAATTATATCAGAGAATTCTAAAGAAAATGTCAGGACATCTGTCCATCAACTGAATCTCAAGAGAAGGGGGGTCATGCAGCAAGACAACGACCCTAAACACACAAGTCGTTCTACCAAAAAAACGTTTAAAGAACAGGTACCAAACGTTTAGTTACAGTTATTGCTGTAAAGGGGGGTCACACCAGATACTGAAAGCAAAGGTTCACATACTTATACCTCTCACAAATATGTCATATTGTATCATTTTTCTCAATAAATAAATGAGCAAGTCTAATATCAGTGTCTCATTTGTTTAACTGGGTTCTCTTTATGTACTTTTAGGACTTGTGTGAAATATAGAAAAATCTAAAGGGTTCACAAACCTTCATCACTGTATATTGTTTGGATTGTGGGACTGAATTGTCCTGCTCTGTTGTGGTTTACACATTATGTATTATGTACACATTATGTACTGCTCGATTTATTAGACATTCCTCTCCTGTGGTCATATCTGTTAGATGTAGAGTTGTGGACTCTATCTCTATCTCTCCATCTCTATACATACTGTATTCATCCCTTTGATGGCTCAACAATAGAGTGCTTAGTAACTGTAATTGTAGTTTTACACTCTTGTGGGAGGTGTTTCAGATAAAGTGACCAAAGGTCAACGCTGGTGCACCTAATAAACTGGAAACTCATTGTAGACACACAGAACTACTCACCACCCAGCTCTTCAGTGGAGATGCTGGCTAGCTGTTCCTCACTGATTTCAGAGAGAGAGTGGGTCAGGTAGTTGTCTGTGTACAGCAACCCTGCTCTCACATGGTGAAAAGGCATCTTCTCCCTTAAACAAGCAAACAAGAAACGTCAAGGACACACACATACATATGCATTTGCGATGCCAAAGCACACACACTGTGCCAAAGCCGGGATGCCTCATTTGAAGTTTCCAGACTGAGTAATGAATACTAAACCTATGATTACACTCAGCAGAAAGGAACATAGACTTTAAATCAAACAGCCAAAGCATGTCAGTTCACTAATACACAGAAGCAGTAAGACAGAGTGAGGCAACATTCTGTTAAAGTATTCTTTTCAGTGTTATAATGAAATATCATAACTCATTTATGTTGTTCAACACTATTTGATTACACCAGGGGTCCTGGACAATATGGGAATGCTTCATCATGAATGGATCAATAGAAATGGTCCAAAATTGCATCTAATAAAATGGTTTTGTATTAACTTGATTTCAAAGCTGAAGAATGTTTTTTTTTCTTCTCTTGAAGATGCAATTTTAGATTTGCCGTCATTTTATCCAGATAACCTCATATACAGCTGAGAAAAAATACTAAGAGACCAGTTTCTCAATTCTATGTATTATGTGATCCCCAAATTCCAAATAATATATTCGAATTTAGAGTACAGTAAAGCCAAATGTTTGGACACACCTTCTCTTTCAATGTTTTCATTTTTTACTTCTTTCCTACATTATAAATAAACACTGAAGTCATCCAGACTCTGAGTGAACACATAAGGAATCATGTAGTAAACTTAAAAGTGTTAAACAAACCAAAACATGTTTTAGATTTTACTTCAAAGTAGACACACAACTGATGTCTCAAACACATTAAGAGGCAAGAAATGCAAGTCATGAACTCTTGACAAGACACAGCTGTTAACTGAAAGAGGCCTATTTCTCTAACTCACCCTTAAACATGGGAAAGACAAGAGAACACACTATTCAAGCAATGCATGCACAGAGAAAGCCTTTTCTGAGTTATACTCATAAGCGTAAAAGGTTGGAGTTTGCCAAGCGGTACTGGGATTTTAACTGGGACTGTGTGCTTTGGTCAGATGAGACCAAGATAGAGCTTTTTGGCAACAACCACTCTAAGTGGGTCTGGCATAACACCAAGGATGAGTACGCAGAAAAACACCTCATGCCCACTGTTAAGTATGGGGAAGGATCGGTGATGCTGTGGGCCTGTTTCACCTCCAAAGGACCTGGGAACCTTGTAAGGATGTGGGGTGAGCTGAAGAGGAGAGTGTATAGGAGAAGACCCAGGAATCTGGATGATTTAGAGAGGTTGTGCAAAGAGGAATTGTCAAAGATGCCTCTTTCTGTATTCTCCCATCTTGTGAAGAGTTATAGGAGAAGATTAAGTGCTGTCTTGTTGGCAAAAGGAAGTTGTACAAAGTACTAAAACCAGGGGTGCCAATAATTGTGGCACACATGATTTCATTCAAAAGATTTATTTCTTAATGTGTAATTTTTTTTCACACCACATAAAGGCACTTGGATTAAAGCTTAGATTTTTCTCTTTTTTTGCATTGTTGTCCGATATTATAAAAAAAAATATTAGAAGCCAAAGAACACTTCTTAACCAGGGGTGCCAATAATTATGGAGGGAAATCATTAATCCCTAATCCCCGGTGATCATGTAGTAAACTTAAAAGTGTTAAACAAACCAAAATGTTTTAGATTTTAGACACACAACTGATGTCTCAAACACATTAAGAGGCAAGAAATGCAAGTCATGAACTCTTGACAAGTCACAGCTGTTAACTGAAAGCCATTCCAGGTGACTACCTCATAAAGCTGACTGAGAAAATGCCAAGAAAGCTGCATCTAAGCAAGAGGTGCCTACTGTGAAGAATATCAAATATAAACATATTCTGGTTTGTTTACTTGCTTGTTTACTAAATAATTAGATGTGTTTATTCATAGTTTGGATGACTTTATTGATAATATACAATGCAGAACATTTTTAAATAATGAAAGACCCCTGAATGTCCAGAAGGTGTGTCCAAACTTTAACTGGCACTGTATACTGGCATACATTTTATATTTAATACATGTAAAGTGACATATTTCAAGCCTTTGTGCTTTAATGTTGATCAGTATGTCTTAAAGCACATGTCCTGGCTGGCCAATCAAGCACAGTAATATCATCGTCAGCAAGCCATTTGGTAGTAGTTTTGGCACTGTGGGCAGGTGCTAAGTCCTGCTGGAAAAGGACATTGGCATCTCTGTAAAGCTTGTCAGCAGACGGAAGGATGAACTGCTCTAAAATCTCATGGTAGATGACTGCATTTACTCTGTATCTAATACAACACATTTGAACAAAACCAGAAGAAGACATGGCTCCCCAAACCATCACATACTGCAGAAACTGCACATTTGACTTCAGACAACTTAGATCCCAAATGAACCTTGATTTCCAAATGAAATGCAACATTTATTTTCATCTGAAAAGAGGACTTTGCACCACTGAGTTCAGGAGTGGCTTGATATTAGAATGTACAGGTCAAATTAACAAAAATTCATTTTAAACAACACAATACTAATGTTCAATTTAAGAAGAATAAGCCGGATTTGTTCATGCTCTGCACTAGTCTCTCACATCAATTAAATGCCAATAGTAAATTCCCACCACTGCTGGTGCAAAAGTCAAGCAGCTTTGCTTTGATTGATGGGTTTGACCATCAATTTCTCTCTTGATCACATTCCAAAGGTTTTAATGGGGTTCAGGTCTGGAGATTGGGCTGCAGATTTGGAGCGTTCTCTTCACTTTTTCCAGAGCTGTAGATTATCTACCAACTATCCAGTGAAACTCTGGATTCTCACCAGGATTCATCATACAGGTAATGTTAAGACTGAGATTTTAGGACATACTATAATATACCTGAAGATCATAAGCATCCGTTAGTCGGCCTTGTCCCATGCTCACAGGGATTTCTCCAGATTCTCTTTTGATGATATAATGTACTGTTGATGGTGAGATATTGAAAGTGTTTGCAATTTTACATTGTTCCACAGTTTTTAGATGCAGTGTTTTTTGTAAATTGGTGAACCTCTGCCCATCTTTGCTTCTGGGAGACTT
The DNA here is from genome assembly GCA_036984385.1 of Crenuchus spilurus. Classification (NCBI taxonomy): domain Eukaryota; kingdom Metazoa; phylum Chordata; class Actinopteri; order Characiformes; family Crenuchidae; genus Crenuchus; species Crenuchus spilurus. The sequence goes on from BRDA01021091.1 coordinate 8,891, forward strand.
TTCTACAATCATGTGATTTGTTGCAAATTACTCCTCCTTTTATGTTGTGAACAAAATATGGGCTTATTAGGTTTGCTAATCATTCTCTTTTCATTTACATTTATTTACAATTTACACAGAATCCCAACTTCTTTGGAATTGGGGTTGTATATAGTCATGGTTGAAAGTGTTGGCACCCCTGACTTTTTTCCAGAAAATGAAGTATTTCTCCCAGTAAATTATTGCAATTACACGTTTTGTTATACACATGTTTATTTCTTTTGTGTGTATTGGAACAACACAAAAAACAGAGGAAAAACATATTTTCACACAAAACTCCAAAACTGGGCCAGACAAAATTATTGGCACCCTCAACTTAATATTTGGTTGCACACCCTTTGGAAAAAATAACTGAAATCAATCGCTTCCTATAACCATCAACAAGCTTCTTACACCTCTCAACTGGAATTTTGGACCACTCTTCTTTTGGAAACTGCTCCAAGTCTCTCATATTTGAAGGGTGCCTTCTCCCAACAGCAATTTTAAGATCTCTCCACAGGTGTTCAATGGGATTTAGATCCGGACTCATTGCTGGCCAGTTTAGAACAAAGTTATTTACCCTCAATTTTGAAAAAGTGCCAATAATTTTGTCCGGACCATTTTTGGAGTTTTGTGTGAAATTATGTCAAATTTGCCTTTTTTTCCTCTGTTTTTTGTGTTGTTCCAATACACACAAAGGAAATAAACATGTGTATAACAAAACGTGTAATTGCAATAATTTTCTGGGAGAAATACTTCATTTTCTGGAAAACATTCAGGGGTGCCAACACTTTCAGCCATGACTGTATATAAAATATGCGTAAAATAAATGCCAGAAATCTCAAATTATTTGAAACTGATATCTTTATTTGGCTTTCTGACCAATTACAAAGAAAAATGTAGAAATGTAGATCTTTTGTCTCATATTATTCACACTATGTTTTTAAACAAGAAACATACAGAACGCAAATGTTTCACCTCTTATACAGTGTATCACAAAAGTGAGTACACCCCTCACATTTCTGCAGATATTTAAGTTTATCTTTTCATGGGACAACACTGACAAAATGACACTTTGACACAATGAAAAGTAGTTTGTGTGCAGCTTATATAACAGTGTACATGTATTCTTCCCTCAAAATAACTTAATATACAGCCATTAATGTCTAAACCACCAGCAACAAAAGTGAGCACACCCCTAAGAGACTACACCCCTACATGTGCAAATTGAGCACTGCTTGCCATTTTCCCTCCAAAATGTCATGTGACTCATTAGTTAAAAGAGCAGGGTCCACTCAGAACAGACCTCACACTGGTCGTCCAAAGAAGCTGAGTGCACATGCTCAGCGTCACATCTAAATGCTGTCTTTGAAAGATAGACGCAGGAGTGCTGTCAGCATTGCTGCACAGATTGAAGAGGTGGGGGGTCAGCCTGTCAGTGCTCAGACCATACGCCGCACACTACATCAAATTGCATGGCTCTCACCCCAAAAGGAAGCCTCTTCTGAAGTCTGTACACAAGAAAGCCTGCAAACAGTTTGCTGAAGACATGTCAACAAAGGACATGGATTACTGGAACCATGTCTTATGTTCTGATGAGACCAAGATTAATTTGTTTGGTTCAGATGGTCTCAAGCATGTGTGGCGGCAATCAGGTGAGGAATACAAAGAGAATTGTCAGGCCAACAGTCAAGCATGGTGGTGGGAATGCCATGGTCTGGGGCTACATGAGTGCAGCAGGTGTTGGGGAGTTACATTTCATTGATACACATGAACTCCAATATGTACTGTGAAATAATGAAGCAGAGCATGATCCCCTCCCTCCAGAAACTGGGTCGCAGGGCAGTGTTCCAGCATGATAATGACCCCAAACACACCTCTAAGATGACCACTGTTTTACTGAAGAGGCTGAGAGTAAAGGTGATGGACTGGCCAAGCATGTCTCCAGACCTAAACGCAATAGAACATCGTTGGGACATCCTCAAGCGGAAGGTGGAGGAGCGCAAAGTCTCAAATATCCGCCAGCTCCGTGATGTCGTCATGGAGGAGTGAAAAAGCATTCCAGTGGCAACCTGTGAAGCTCTGGTAAACTCCATGCCCAGAAGAGTTAAGGCAGTTCTGGAAAATAATGGTGGCCACACAAAATATTGACACTTCAGGAACTTTCACTAAGGGGTGTACTCACTTTTGTTTCTGGTGGTTTAGACATTAATGGCTGCATATTGAGTTATTTTGAGGGAAGAATAAATTTACACTGTTATATAAGCTGCACACAGACTACTTTTCATTGTGTCAATGTTTTTTTGTCAGTGTTGTCCCATGAAAAGATATACTTAAATATCTGCAGAAATGTGAGGGGTATACTCACTTTTGTGATACACTATACTTTTCAATTTTTAATCAAGCAATTTCAAATTTGCAAACATTTAATATATCCTCTGATGTTTGCAGTGCAATGATAATCCAACAGGGGGCAAACTACATGTATCATTTTTTATATATCCATGTTTTCTTATTTAATTTTGACCCTGATTATGAAGAGGTCTAAAAAACTCAAGTATGTATGAAATATAATATGATAAAACAGTTAAATGAGAGCTTATTGACTGAAATAATGCTTCTGTTTTCTGAATAAAAGCCTGACTGAAACTTCTGGCAGAAACTTCAGATACTTTACTGCCCATCTGAACAGTGTATGATGTGGTACGTAGTATCACTGGACACCATGGCTCTACCATGAGGTTTTTGTCATGAATATGTTCATTAGGGCCCCAAACTATACAAGTGCACCAAGTTTCACACTTTTGTGAAAAAGTGATCATAATTTTAATGTAACACTTTCATACTGAAGTTGTTTGTTTATACATTTACATTAGTGTTTGTGTTTGCTTAGTACAGAGGCAGTGTATTTGTGTGTATTTCAGCCAGAATTTATCCACACTTAAGCCTCCAGAGGCTCCAGCTCAGCGTCTCCCTCCTACCCAGTTTGCAGTGCAGCATAAATTCACAACATTACTTAACAAAGCCATCCGCCCAGCTACTGCAAAGATGCCTCACAGACGATTAAGAGACTGCCAAGCTTAGCAATAAATGCATGTGCAACAAAATAACTTGTTCTCTCACACACACACACACACACACACACACACACACACACACACACACACACACACACACACACCCGTACCATAAACACACTTCTCACAGTGTCTGGCATACTGACCAAAAATGAGTGAAATATATAAACATACAATAGCCCTGTCACTCTGATGTATTCAGACACAGAGGAGAAGCGCTTCATTGAGTGATTTTAAACTCTTGTCTCAGATGTCAATAGTCCAGACAGAGGGCTTAAGAGATCTGCAGCTGAGACAGAAACAGATGAATGTGATTTTTCTTTGTACTATGTCTTTGTTCCTTGAAAAGAATGGGCTTTTGTCCATTTAGTCTAATGTCTGCATGCAATTATTTGGTATTTTGGTATTTGAGTGGGAAGTAGTAGGAGATATGATTACCTCCTCTACAAGGTATTAGACCTCTCAAATTAGACCTGAAAATGAACACTTTTGGGGCAGTCCAATGTTATCACCATCCAGAGGAAAAGCAATGTCCCGTGAACATGAGGCCATGTAATGTTGTCTGCTCCTAATAAATTCCTTCAAAGTCCTTTGCCTGACAGAAATGAGTCAGCTTCTGCCAATTCATCCAGCAACATTCAACGTAAGACTGTGATGTGGCAGTGAACTGCTGAACAAAACTGCTTTCACAGACAGAGGCCTCTGTGGAGATACTGTATACATCAAAGCACCATTAGAAGATGCTGACAGAGTGGCAGCTAATTTCTAGTGATGTTCACCAAGGACACACTGTGCAAATGTAATTACCACATATATTAACAGCCCTGCAGGCACCTAATGTTAGTTTAAAGTTTGATTGATACTGGGCTGGTTCTGGGCAATTGTGCATCACAAGAAAGTAAATGTTTTTGTAGTCTATGCTTTTCCGAGGTTTGTTTGGGTTTGTCTGTCTTTTACAGGTGTTTGTAGGTGGACTTATGCAGTAAAACATGGATGTAGTGCTGGAGATTGTGGCCAGTAGTGATGGGAAGTACGGCTCTCTTTCGGCTCCCAAACGGCTCTTTGCTTGTTATCATTTGTAGCCTCATATTTAACCTTCTCATTCCAAACGTCCAGTATGCTGGACATTATTTTTCTGGGTTTTTTAACTTAACAACCAGCTTTACATTGTCCCACCCACTTTTATGTGTTCATTCCCAACTCTGGCTTTCTATTTGTTGGACAAGGACGTTTAGGTTGTTTTGATAAGTTGCTGAAAAAACTCCCTGAAATGTCAGCTGCAGAGAAAGACGCTCCTCACCTCCGTGACCGAGCAAAACATAAGTTTTACTTAATTATCCGAAATAGAAAACTGAAATGTCTTAGTATGTATGTTATTCTAGAAGTTTAAGGATACAAAAAATAATGATATTAACAATGGGAAGTTATTTGCAAAGTCTTAAATTTCACGCAAAACATTTATGTCCAGCCATCTGGACATTTGGAGTTAGATTACTGACTGCTGCGTTAAGCATGCTATGTATCGCAAATACACAGGTCTTAAAACCATTGGTATTCCTCTATATTTTTGACATTTTTCAATGCTATGCTCACCTTCTCATGTCTGTTTAGGGCTGACAGTACAAGAGATGCTTGAATTATTAGATAATAGATAAAAAATAATAATAATTATTTTATTATTATTATTAGATAATAATAAAATAGTAGAAATGTACTGCTAAATGTTTATATTTGTTCATATCAGTATGTAATTTACAGTAAAAAATGTATTACATATTTCCACTAACAGTTAACTCATACATTAATACATTTAATTTGTATCTTGTATTGGTGCTAACAAATGAGTTCATTTGTCAAAATCTTTCAGTTTTCATGCCCATAATTCCAAATGTCCAGTATACTGGACACTGAATATCTTCATGTCTCCATGCACTTTTTTTGCATTATGCCATTTAAATGGCTGCAATGAACATATTTCATTACAAAATATCATTTGTTTTTAAAGTGTCCTGTCTCGGGCCTGAGGAGGTTAAATCTAAATAAGCAAAAATAAATGGTTTGTGTGCTGACAAGCCCTTTTGCCTTCAATCTTTTTATGATAAACTTTATAATTGCTTCATTTTGTGCATTAGCCCTGTTAAAAAACATTCTTACTTTTTACTTTTTACATTTTTAAATGCACTTTTAATGGAACACAGGAAAAACACACACTGCAAACAAATCTACAATATCAACAGCAGAACCAAACTCTTCATGTTGAAACACTACATAAACCTTTAGTGCAGATTGACATTCAAGAAAATCAGACGCCTCAGTTTGGATGGGCTGAAGCGTTTCCTTCTGTCTGTTATGCCCCTTTACTCAGGTTTGTTAGCAGAGCTAACGAGAAATTAGGAACCGGCTCTCATTCAATGGAAGTTGGCTCTTCTGATTCACTACTAAGCATCGGCTCTTAGAGCTCTTTTGCGAATGACACATCACTAGTGGCCAGCATTTGCTCTGACAGCAGGACAACCTGATATGCTTGGTGGCTCTGGTTCCTGTTTTGACTAGATGTTTTGTTAGATGTTTTATTGGATGTTGTATATAGTCTTTGCCTACGTTCATTCAACATTGGTTAACCTTACATGTACTGTAACATAAATCTGACTGAGACACTTTTTACCACGTTCACAAAATAACCTGTTTAAACTCATCAGATCAATAAGTGAGTGCCTGCATGTGTTTATGTTTGGGAATGAGGGTGCAGCCATGGCCTAGTGGTAAGGATCTGGTCTTGTGACCAGAACGTCGCCGGTTTGATCCCCAGACAGGACATGACTGAAGTGCCTTTGAGCAAGGCACCTAACCCCCTAACTGCTTCCCGGGCGCCGGTGGATAAGGGCTGCCCACTGCTTCAGGCACAAATTCTTAAAGCCTACTGTGTTCACTAGTGTGTATGTGTTTCACTGCATAAATGTGGAGGTCAAATTTTGTTGGGTGAAAGTCACATTGGCTAAATTGGTTAATCTCAATCTTTATTTTCTTTTTCTTTAGTGTAGCACGGTGTATATCTATGTTTTATATGTTTGTAACACATTGGATAAATGAACTGTTGTGATACACTAAATATGTGACCCCGCCAGGGAAAACCAGGCCAAAGTCACTGGGCAACTTATTGAGCTATTGTGTCAATATTGTGTCACTCACATTAGTGACAAAACTTAGCCACTCAGTATTATTGCTGTAAATGAAAGATAACAGTCTCACATATCTATCGTAGTACATATTTTGATCAAAAACAAAATTTAAATTCACAAAAAAGTGAAGAAAAAAACAAAAACAAAACAATTTAAAAAAAAATTTTTTTGAAAAAAAGTCTTTGACCTGGTTTTCACTGGCGGGATCACTTATGTGAAGCAGTTTTTAAATACTAATGTTTCTCAGCATTCAAGATCACATGATCTGAGCTCTAAAAAACATTTATTTATGATACTTTTGTACTTTTACAAAAGTATTTTCATTAACCAATAAATAAGGACTGCACTCAATGAAGGTCTAAATATCAATTAATGTAATGACTAAAATGGCTAAAATTAATGTAATGACTAAATTGGCTAAAATTAATGTAATGACTAAAATGGCTACTTAAAGGTTCAGAAGTCATACAAGAGTCGTTACATTCAGCAGTTATCATCTCACAGTCCACTGGCTAAGCATTCTGTGTGTGTGCTGGAAACATCTGCCCTGGCTCTGTAAATACGAGATGAATAAAGTACATCAGGCCGAACATCCCAACACTATTCCAGCCAATCAGCAACAGGAGGCATTCATGCCTGTGCACAGGATGGGAGAAGGGGAGCAGCTTGTGCTGAACTTCATGGAGTTGACAAGAAGGAGAGATGGCTGAGAAACAGCCAAACTGCAGAGGATCTGAAATGTGTGAGGTGTTTCAGTAGTGAACAAGGCTGAAGGCTTCCTATTCACCAGTCTCTCTTTCAAAATTCTGATGCATCGCATGAACATTTGAAGAAGAAGCTGAGGTGCCAGCTGCACCAATGGTAAATTCAAACAAGAAGTTGGCAAAGCAGACTGATTTCAGCTTCATTGAGGGCTGAAGACTTGAGAAGGGATGAGGAAGCTGCTCTGTTTCTGCTTGACAGGTGGGTAACAACTTATTTTTGCTGTTTCCATCAAACCTTTACAGGGTCTGGTGGTTAGAGATCTGGTCCTGTGACCAGAAGGTTGCTGGTTTGATCCCCTGGCAGGTTATGACTGAAGTGTCCTTGAGCAAGAGACCAAACCCCCAAATGCTCCCTGGGCACCGTGGATAGGGTTACCCAACACTTCAGGCACATGTTCTCACAGCCTGCTGTGTTCACTAGTGTGTGTGTGTGTGTTTCACTGCATGGATGGTTTAAATGTGGAAGTCAAATTCTGTAGTGATCACATTAGCAAAACGTTGAATTTAGTCTAATATTTTGTTAAGTTCACTAAAGTTTCTGATAGCGATTGCTAAGCACCACAGCAACGATTGTAGTATCAGTTTTTAAATGAACAACCAAGCTAATGTTTGTGAAATGTCTTGTGTATTTTCCCTCAATGTTATAGTATAGTATTTGTCTCTACAATGTTTGGAAAAGATTTATGGCCATGAAGATTTTTCTAGCCCAGTGTATACTTTAGCATCGTGCGTACATGAATTTGAGATATGTTGGCTCTGAAATATTGAACCGTTCAACCATTTAGTGACATTTAATACAGACTTAAGTAGCGTTGTTACTCTTTTTGTCAAATGTGACCAACACGTTTCTAGTGTGTTATATTTTCCACAAGTCACCATCAATTAAACTTTTGCAGAGTTTGAATGAATTGATGATTGGATGGATGGATAGCTAGCTAGCTAGCTAGTTAGCTAGCTAGCTGGATAGATAGATAGATAGATAGATAGATAGATAGATAGATAGATAGATAGATAGATAGATAGATAGATAGATAGATAGATAGATAGACACATGCACTAAATGTTGTGTGGTAGTTTATTTTGATTCACTCTTGTGGACAAATATGCAGCAAGTAGTAGTGAACACATGGAGATGTGTTTCTAGGCTAAAGTGACCAGAGGAAGAAAAACACTAACATGGCTAATTCAGAAGAAAATTACCTACACAAAAAAACACAATGATGATTATTACCAATTACTGATTACATTATTACAAAGATCTGAATCACCATGTTCAGATCTATGTCCTGTTATGTACTGATGTGTGTTTACTGCTTTCATTCTGCCATTTTATTATTTTATTATTAGCCAAAAGCATTATCACTTAACACAGCTTACTGCTGCATTAAGACATGCAACCTGTCTTAGGAAAAGCAGAAGCCATATGTCAGAAACATAATCTGGGCCTGAAGTCATCTGAGTTGGACTGAAAGACAGTGGTAATTTGTTCTGTGCTCAGATGATTTTGGCCATATAGACTCGATGAATCTGTGACTAATAAATTCAACAGCTCATATTTTCAATTCCCAAACACATAAAAAGGACGACCCCAAAAACAATGTTTCTTAGTTATTTTTTGCATTTCTTCATACCTGACTTGCTTTACTTTAACTTGTATGTCATTGCAGACGATATGAAACCAAGATATTTCATGTTTTTTGCCCATCTTTGCTACTCAAAGACCCCTTTTGTAGATACTGTTTTTGTACCAAATCATGATTATAATCACTTGTTTACTTTTACACATCATTATTTATTTATTTATTTATTTATTTTACTTCAGCCTTTTAGAATGGATCTATATTAACAAAAGAATAAAGCTGACCAGACAAATCATGAAATATCGTATTGTCTGCAATGAATAAAGGAAAAGTAAATATATATAAAAAAAACATTTTGTTTTTTATTTACATTTTCCATAATGTCCCAACATTTTGTGTGTAGCAGGCATCAAGTTCTAGATTTCTTTATATTTAACAAACATAAAAGTTTGTCTTTAAATAAAACACTGAAACTCTTTTTGTCTTTTTGTTTGTTAAATAAAGATTCAGGTGAATTAAAAAATGGCAGATTTGAGTTTTTATTACATTTTTAGTAAGTGTCCCATCTTTTCTGGAAATGGGGTCAGTACAACTGCTGCTTAAATCCACTTAAAACAACAGTTCATTCATTTGAGAACCTGGAGAGAAACATTTCTGCAAGATATGCAACATGATTGGCAAGCCACAGCTACCATATGACAGCAGGCAGAGTAACTGCACTTCTCCACTTCTTCTAAACTTCTTTCCACCAAGCAGGCACTCTGACTGAGTGAGTGAGCTGACAGGCTCTGCTGAGTGTGCAGGCTGAATCCATGACTATTTTCACGCTTTAGAAACCATATCCAGCCCAGAGTCTCGCATGATTGTCGTCACACTCTTCTGCCTTCTGAAGACTCTCACCCATCCATTAATCAACCTTTCAGCCATTCAGGTTTCTAACCACAAACTCAACTCCATCTTAAATCCAACATGGGTGACAGCTTAGCATGGCCTGTATCTGTAAAAGTGGACCCCGCGGCTATATTTAGACTCATCTTCAGTTAGATTTATGTTGCATTTCCTTCTTCACAGCCTGCTGGAATAACACATCTCTTCCTAAGACTTCTTAAGACAGACTCTTAAGTGATTGAAAAGGGACATGTTTTACACTCAGGATTACTAGTCTATAGTGTTTAGACTCATCTCAGTATGTTTTGCTCTCTAACAGTGAGTAGAATGAGTAGAATGATATAGATTTTTTCTTTTACTTACTGATTTTATATCATCAGTCATAATCAAACAATTAGAATGGCACTACACATTGATGCAGTAATTTGAGGTAAAGGAGCCTCAAACAAGTGTTGAATGTATAAATGAGCCTGTCAGAAGCTGCACATACTGTATGTGTATTGCACATCATCTTCTGTTTCATCTTTTGAAATATTACAATAGCTTGAGATATCTGATTTAAGGAAATATGTCAGTAATGAATATAAATATATGATTTATGACCTTTTAGAATTAAATTATGAATAAAAACTAGCTTCATCATGTTATTCAAATTTTTGATGTATGACTATTAAAACTTTTGAATATTAATGAAACAGAAAAAAAAAGTTTTTTTTAAACCTGATTTTCACCCCAATGTGTTTGGTATTTGTTGACTTTCCCCATTCATTGACTCTCCCTGTCACTTCTAATGTCTCTGACTGTAGGAGGCTGCAGACTCTTCTACCTCAGACGGCTGAGGAGGTTTGGAATGAATCCCCAAATCCTCAGAACCTTTTTACACAGGTGCTGTGGAGAGCATGTTAACAGGATCCATCACCAGCTGGTATGGGAACTGCATGGCCTCTGAGTGGAAAGCCCTGCAGAGGGTGGTGGACATCCCAGCACATCACTGGGGTTCAACTCCCAAACCTCCTTTACTTATACACCTGCTGCTGCCTGAGGAAAACCAGGAGGATCCTAAAAGACTCCACCCACCCAGGCCACGGTCTGTTCTCTCAGCTGCAGAGTGGCAGGAGATCCAGAAGCATAAAGTCCAGAACCAGCCAATTACGAGTCAGCTTCTTTCCTCAGACCAACAGGCTACTGAACAGCCAATAGTACTGTTATCTCCATCATCATGTTCCCCTTAGACAATCTAAACCACATCCACACTCACAACAAAGACTCACTGAACTTCAGTCCAGTGGAAGTCCAGCACATCCACACCTGCACACACAGACTGACACCTGTACATCCTCCCATCCTGTACAGTCATCCTGTATACATGTGCACATCTGTATATATCATAACTTCTATTTCATAACTTATAGCTATAAAACTGTACATTTAGATCTGTGCAATACTGCTGTCTCGTAATGTGTATAATATCACTGTTTATTGTATATAATTCACAAATGATAAATATTTTTGTATTAAGGGACTTGCCTTTACACCTGTGTAATGTGATGCAACAGTAAAGAAACAGATTGATAGTAAGAGGTGTAGAATGGACTGAGCTCCATGTCAGAATGTAGAGACGAAATAAAGTTTGTGAGTTGCAGAGCCAGTGATTCTGTTTGGTCCAGAACATCTGCGCTTGGCTCTGCTCCAGGATCAGTATAGCAGAGCTCCGGGTGGCATTTGGGTCATAGGCACTGCACCTACCTGTCACAGCTGCTCAACAGCTCATTAAATGGGCTCCCAAAAAGGCACACATGTGCTCGTCATGATAATGACCCCCAACAACAAGGTTGAGTCTGCACAAGGTTAATTGCAGTGCTCGGCCTGACAACTACACTGCATCAAAGTGACTCGGGTCAAAAGATGATACTGAACAGTGTTATAAAAAGGATCGGTGATGAACTTTTAATATGAAAGATCACCCCGAGGAGAAAAAAACATTTACAAAACCACATTTACAAAACACGCTGAGGAAAAATGACACTGATAAAAAAGTCATGAAAACCTTGTTATGACCAGCATAAATACACCTGGAATGAGACTGAGGGTGTTTGTAGGAGAGAGAGAGAGAGAGAGAGAGAGAGACAGAGAGAGAGAGAGAGACAGAGAGAGAGAGACTGGTTTAGAATCAAGGATATAAGAATTGAGAGAGCAAAAGAAAGGATGTGGGGAGAGAGAGAGAGAGAGAGGAAGATAAAGAAATATAGAAATGGAATAACTGAATGAGAGTGATGGAGATCAACAGACTGAGAGAAAGATGGGCAGAGAGAAAGTGACAACAAGAGAGACAGAAAGAACGTGAGAGAGAGATGTAGAGTGAGAAAATGAAACAGTCAGAATAGGAGTGATGAAAGTCAAAGAGAGAGAAAGACAGAGGTGAAGAGAACGAGATGGGGAGAGCAACAGATTGAGAAAGATAAAATGAGAAAGAGAGACAGTGTGAGATAGAGAGGCTAAGAGAGTGAAAGATGGAGATAGTGAGAGCATGAGAGATAGAAGAAGAGTGAGGAAAGTCAGATAGAGGGAGAGAGAGCCATGGAGAAAAGAGAGATAATAGAGAGAGATGGGAGATGGAGAGTGAGAAGGAAAAAGAGATACTCTCAGTTGTACACCTTTTATCACATTTTAAGACGGATGCCACTGTAGATGTGTCAAATGTCTGTGGAGCTCCAGGGACACATGGAGCTTCTCACAACATAAAGCTTTTAGCACTTCACCTAATGTGTTTGTCTATAACTGCCCACACTTCAGAGGAGTCCAGGCTGTGCATCACTGTCAGAAATGTAGAGCAATGAGTACTGACCTTTATACACTGACTGTGCACCTAGGCTGTTTGAGCTGTCTTGATGTACAGGATGATGCAGATAAACGTCCGGTATTGACAGTGTGGGCATAACAACAGTGTCCACTGGGGTCCCAGCAAACACTATGACTTTCTATATGAGATTCTGCAGAATCTGCCAAACATCACTGTCAGTCAGGTATAAAACATCATTCAGACACTTTAAGAAGGATGAGTAAACAAAAGATATAACTATGAAATATATGAAGTATAAGTTACATATTTTGCTGCTAATCGTTGCCATCCAGAATAGTCATATTGAAAAAGTACAGTTTACAAGTTGCAGATCTGAAAGTCAAAACATAAGCAAAAAGCACCATCAAAATAACTTACTTTCATACTAATCTATGTATCTCATTGCACTCAGCAGATCTTGCAGAGACCTCTTGCAGAAAGTCAATTCAGCAACCATTACATGTTATTGATGAATGTAAGGTGTTACCTTAACTACAACAGCTCAGCATCCAACAGGTGAAATAGATAGTCTACAATGTCAAATGAGTTTACCTTGGCACAGTTGAATAAGGATGGATTAGTATATTGAACTGACATACCATGGACCTCAAACAATTGTGTCCTCCTTCAAACACACATCCCACGTAAACAAACCAGGGAACTGGACCAGATTGATTCAAAAATCCTAAACACAGAGATAGACTCATGCTCCCAAACATTACATACACCTGTCTCTCGTCAGTTCCCAGGCAAACATCCTTTCAACACCATATATTGAGTTTCTCTTCTCTCGTCTCCTCTTTTAAACAATTATCTTCCATACTGTGCTCCTGTTTCTCTCCTCTCCCTCCATTTTTCCTCAGCTCTCCTCTCTATTCATGGAGAAGCTGCTTTCATTTCCCACCTATCTTCTGAGACCCAGCATCAAAAATCATGACAAAAAGTGCAATAACAATGATCCCCCAAGAGTAAAGTCAAGGCAAACAGACTCTCCACATGGTCCATTTCATTCATAACAGCTTCATTCTTCACTAACCTCCTCTCTCCCACACTTCTCTTGCATATCATGCAAATCATAATCTGTCATTTTGTCTTAGATATCCGCTCTTTTTCCTCAGCTCTACTTTCGCTTCATAGGAGTGCTTTCATTACATCCATCCATCCATCCATCATCTTCTGCTTATCCATGTTTGGGTCATGGGAGTAACAACCTAGGCAAAGAAGACCAGACGTCCCTCTCCTCAGCCACCTCTTCCAGCTCATATGGGAGGATCCCAAGACATTCCCAAGCCAGCTGAGAGATATAATCCTGAGGCCTCCAAACTGAACATGCCTGGAACATCTCACCCGGGAGAAGTCCAGGAGGCATTCTTACCAGGTGTCTGTACCACCTCAACTGGCTCCTCTCAACATGGAGGAGAAGCGGCTCTTCTCCGAGTCTTCCTGGATGTCTGAACTCTTCCCCCCTGTCTAAGGGAGAGCCCAGACACCTTACGATGAAAGCTCATGTCAGCTGATTGTATCTGTGATCTCATTCTTTGGTCAATACCCAAAGCTCAGGAGCAGGTGAGGGTTGGAATGTAAACTGACCGGTAAACAGAGAGTTTTGCCTTCTGGCTCAGCTCTCTCTTCACCAAGACAGACCGGTACAGACCCCACATCACTGTGCCTGCTGAACCGAGCCGTATGTCGATCTCCCGCTCCCTCTTACCCTCACTCGTGAACAAAACCCAGAGATACTTGAACTCCTCCACCTGAGGCAAAGACATCCTCCCAACCTGGAGAGCACGCTCCACATTTTCCCGGCTGAGTACCATCATCTCAGATTTAGAGGTACTGATTCTCATCCCAGCTGCTTTACACTGCACACTGGTGCAGTGAGACCTGGAGGTCCTGATTTGATGAAGCCAGCAGGACCACATCAACTGCAAAAAGCAGATATGGAATCCTGAGGTCCCAAAACCGGACACCTTCCACCACTTCTGTGAATTCTGTGCATAAAAATGATGAACAGAATCAGTGACAAAGGGCAGCCCTGGTGGAGTCCAAGCTCAACTGGAGACCAGTCTGACTTACTGCTGACAATGCGGACCAAGCTCCTGCTTCGCTTGTATAGGGACTGGATAGCCCTTAGCAAAGAGCCCAGTACCCCATACTCACAGAGTACCCCCCACAAGGATACCCCGAGGGACATTACATACACCTGTTTTTGGCATCAATTTATTCATGAGCATGCCATAAAAGGTAAAACTGTGTCAGACAAATGCAAAGTCATTGGGGTTTAAATGGGTGTGTTAAGCCACATTCAGCCACTTTTTTCACAGACCTTCTTTTTAGACACCAGAGTACAATTTAAACTCCACAGAATGAAGTGAAAAATGCATTATAGGGACCCTTTCATTTTTACCACACCATTAAAACCTAATAGCCTGTAAGACCTTTGCCAAGGAATGGCACATATAGCACTGGCAGCCTATTACTGTAGGACTTCATTGTTTTTTGTGTGAATCACTGCAACATACAACTTGTCGTCCACAATGAAAATAGTTCAAGTTCTTGTTCTTATCAGCATTATTAAATGGTGAAGTAAAAGCTTAATTAACGATTCATTAATAAAAAGAAGTATAAGTTTAATGTGACTCAACAAAATTAAGTAAGTTCTAATGAATCATTTACTGATGATACTGATGTACAACTTAATGTGAAATAAAGTCTTCATTCATTTATTAGCCAATAAGAACCTTACTTAATCAAGTCTGGTGTAAGCACA
>BRDA01021098.1:9159-27835 GCA_036984385.1 Crenuchus spilurus
AAAAAAAAAAAAAAAAAAAAAAAAAAAAAAAATATATATATATATATATATATATATATATATATAAGCTTTCTTCCACAGGTTGCTTGTAATTCAGTATTTCCAACAGAGAGGTCTCCAAATCCCCCAAACAGACATAGTACTGCTTTAATAAGTTGTCACTTATTATACCAGTGCACACAATGTACAAGATGTAGACACAAACAATTTAGTTTATAAGGGAAAAAATAAATAAATAAATAAACTACTTGCATTCATAACATGAATATAAACAGTGTGGCTCCAACCTGTGTTGTGTGGTTGGAGGTCTGTGTGTGGGGGTGTGTGCATAGGAGGTGTTATCTCACTGTCACACAACTATAGAGGGATTCGGGAAGAAGAAGGGAGTGAAAAAATACAACGGGCAGTTTTCCTGTGTGCAGGCCAGCATGCTGTGCTCTCCAATGCCCAGTAAATTACTGTCCAGTCAAGCAGAAAAGAGGAGTGGGATTTGGACACAAGCATCACCTGTCTCTGCCCATATCCCCAAAGCCAGGCATAAATGAAGTGGACAACTGCCTGTTTATTCTCCTCGCACCGGCACCCACTCTGAGGCCAACGGGTGCAGGCTTCCCGCTTTTATTGAACTGTTTTCTGCTGAGCCCTCCACTTGCTCCTCGGATTAATCAGAAACCCTTTTGCAAACAGCCTCCTTTTTCTGCAAGAGCAGCGCTCTGTCCTCTAAACCACACAGAGATAGGCAAGCACTGTAAAAGTGGACTGAACAACACTTTCTACATGCAACAGTTGTGCACGTGTTTATGCAGTTTATGCTCTGTGTCCCTAAGCTAGTACTCCATTCCTGAATAATGCATGGAGGGGGGAAAAGACATGGACAAACGCCTGTACAGGTTAAGAAGGAAGAAATAGAAAGGAACACACTTTATATACACACCCATATCAACATATTATAACCACCCAGGACATTATAAACATCCCAGGACATCATGTGACAAGATTGTTAAAGATGCATGTATAAATAAGTGAGCACACCAGAGTGCAGAATGATCATCATGGGCAAAGGATATGATTTGAAAGATGTCCAAAAGTGCATGATAATATGGTGGTAGCATATCGGACACAACTAACTTTTTTGAATGTTCTAGAGCCGCCATAGTAAAGATGTACCACGAATGGACTTCTCATACATTGAGTGCCTCCTACCAGCATAACAGTGGTACCCCAGGGGCCATTGATGTCAAAAGGGAACGTCGGCAAGTGGTACAGAGCAATAGATATAGTGGAATGGACATGAGTGCCTCCAGTTACCTTCGATCACCTGATACAGTCCATGCAACGTCATCTTGCTCATGGCATCCCAGTCAAGGATAACTATTCCCACTATTTGTCATAATATTCTGATATGATTGTGTGCAATGCAACATTCGGCATGCAAAAGTTTGGACATTCAAAATTTCTGTTACTGTTGAAGTGAATAAAATATAAAATGATCTACAAAAGGCATCAAGTTAAAAATTATTTTCAACATTTTAAGCACGACTATTGTATTATTTTTTTATAAATGAATAAAAACGGGCAAACGAAGAAACTTCAGCACCCAGATAACTTTTTACAAAGGTCTCAGAGCTTAATTGGGCTTGTTTGCAGTAAATGTTAAGATAGTCGAGGTGATGAAAATTTCAAATTTTTGTATGTAAACCTAGTCCCAGCAACCAGAAGTAATGGACTCCTCTAAGCTGGCGTCTAGCAAACATTTTTAAGGTAACTGTTTCCTCAGTTTATAATGTAATTAAGAAATATGAGTATAGTGTTATAGAACATAACATTATTAGCATATTAACAATGAACGGTGAAGGAAGAGCAAGAAAACATTCTGAGAGAATTGTTAGAAATTGCTAAGATTGCTAGAAAGGCAAATCAAACACCCTGCAAAATGCATTCAGGGATATTTAGTAGATTTAGTAGGAGTGGTGGTGCAAAGGAACATCCAGACAAGGTTGATGGATTTTGGAAACAAAATAAGTAATATAGGATGGTACTTTTAATATAACTTTTTAGCTACAGAGAGCAACAGTATGTTTTAGGGAAACCCGAGTGCAGAATTTCATGACAAGAAAACCTCTCTAACTGTTGGGAGTGAGACTGATCATATTTTTGGCTTCTGTTACTGCCATTGACATGAAGGACATTTCCCCGGTAGAGAGACGAAGGGACTCAATAATATACTAGCAAATTCTACAAGTAAACATTACACTAAAAAACCTGAGGATGAAAAGTGGAAGAGGATAACGATCCCAAACCCACCTCAAACTCCAATATGGACTACCTCAAAAGGAGTAAGCTGAAGGTATTGCCATGGCCCTCATAGACCCTCAAACTAAACATGATTGAAAATATGTGGATAGACTTCAAAAGAGCAGTGCATGCAAGCTGGCCTTTTGCAATGAAGAACTGGTGAAAATGCCCCAAACTAGAACTGAATGACTCAAAGTGTTTACAATCTGATACTTCACATAGAGGGGATTGATGCTTTGGGCCATTCCTTGTATTTATTATTTTGAAAATGTAAAAAAGTTCATAGTGAGAAATGCCTATGTTCTTGTCTTAAGTAACCATGCTTTCTGTTGATTTGATATATTTGAGGGAAATGTGAGCCCTTACTAAGATCTCTAATAGAACTTTTGAAATCACTGAAACTTTTTAACACTCAATTAATTCTATACCTTCAATATCTTTCTATGGAAATGTGTCTGTGATCTTTCACGTAAACTGTTGGTGGTAAAGACAATGATGAATATTTGAATGCACAGCTAGAGTACTGAATTGGCATTGAGTATCATGATGCTTCACTTGGTGTCATTATTGAAATCAAAATGATGTACAACCCTAATCTCTACTAAGACCAATTTATAATTAATACATAAACAAAAGCATCTGTAAAAATGTGTGAATTGAAATCTGTTCTCTTCCTTTGAGATTCACTTCAGGATGTGTGCGTAAAGGTTTAAATCTCCAGGGAAACACCTGAGACGCAAGAGTCCGCAAAGAGAAAGAACTCTTCAGATCTAGAGAATAGCTCTCTGGAGATACTCCTCAAACCAGATCCTCTTTTCCTCTCCTTTTAACCTCCACCCATCTGTCTCTTCTCATCTCCTCCACCCCTTTCCTTTTTTTCACCCTTAATGCCCTAGAGCAGACCACAGTCATGTGGGAAATATCACTGCTCACACATTCTGTAAGCCGGAGCTGATGATCCATGGAGTAAATGCTAACAGAAAATTGAGATTTTAATATCTATTTCAGAAATTACAATTACTGAACTTTCTTTAGAGTTTTAGTCTTCAGAATTATTTTCTTTAAGATGTAGAAACCTGGGTGTTGTTGCTTATAGTAATATAGGTATGATCAATAAAATCAAGATCAATAAAATTGGATAGACTAGAATAATGAAATGAGTTATCAGAATCTTAAAATAATTAGAGGACTAATCTGGAAACTACATTTATCTACAAATGGAATATTACAATAATGCTGGACATGACATCTTTATCAATACACTGAGTGTATCATTTCACTTGACACATGAACGGTCATAACTTGTAATGTAATTGATACATTTGTATGAAAAGAATAGGAGATCCAGGGTACTCATACCCTCAGCTTTGGTGTTTATGTATTTTCATTGGCTTTGTTCAGAATACTAAAAGTCAAATTAATCAATCAATTAATCAATCAACATTTAATTATATACAAAGGAAAGTGGTAGTTCTAGAACTCCAATGTCACTTAAATGGAACCTAAAATGACACCTACTAGCACACACCCACATACTTACACCCACCCACCCACACACACACACACACACACACACACACACACACACACACTGGGAATGTTCACTAGAGAATTGCATTTGTCTATGAAGATCACTCAAACTGAATATTCTAATGATATTTCTTTTGCAATGGCTTCATGTCAAGCAATTAAACAGGGTTCATTTTTAATATCCTAACCCTGTCTTCTAAACCTTCAGGCTAAGGGAGTTCTGTTTTTGTCAAAATTCAGAAGCACAGCACTTAAATCTTAATGAATAATGCATGAACTATTAAAACGTGTGGCCGTAATAATGAATGACTCTTCTGTACTGTAACTGCCCACACGTGTATTTCTTAATAGCAAACATAATTTTGCTGCCCACAAGAGTGTAATCATTTACATTTCAAAGGTTAGGATATTATTGCAGCAACACAGTAACTAGTGTAATGGTAGAATACATAACAGCTGGTTATGACCTTCAAAACTAAAATCCTCAGGTTGCCGTATACATAAGTGCATATTTCTTTCTAGAGTAAGAAATAATTCTGTTAATCACACATAAGAAATGTGATATTCTATTCTGCTGTGTGCTGATATCAACAAAACCATACTGAACAATCTTATTAGGAAGGCTCTGTTGTAGATGTGGTGTCTGTACTGATCTCCCTGCAGTCTGCTTTGAAATCTGCTGACTCTTATCACAATATATACAGTATATATATATATATATATACCGTGCACATAAAATTAAGTGGAATTGCAAATGTTCTTATGTAAATCTAATTTCTCATAGTAGTAAGCACAAAATGTAAAGTACATGCACGTATGGAATCCTGCTTATGTTACTATTATGTATGTCTCACTCTTCTTATTAAATTTAATTTATGTACATTTATGTTCAGTTCATATCCTGCTACTGTTTCACTGCAATGTCCTTCAGAATCAACGTCCCTACCCATCAACCTATCAAGCAAATGCTGCATATTGATTATCACTATGTTTTTCATTTTGGTCAAAAACAAGATGGGGAACATTGTCTATAGAGTTGTACAGTAACAGGATGTCCCTAAAATCATTTATTGAGAGATAATCAAGGCTAAATATACTCATGATAAAAACATGTCTTGTGCTGTGTGACTTTAGTAAACACATTCATGGACATTAGTACATTATTATCCTCCAAAGCTATAACTATATTGAGCTATATTTACTATTTGTACAGAAAAGGAACTTTACATGTAATTTTTTTCAGCAAGGTTTAAACATAGTTTACAAGTTCACAACAGATTTTTTATTTTTTTTTCAGGAGAAAGGAGCAATTTGTTTTACAGCAAAATATAGTCAGGACAGTATAAGTGGAGTCAATATGACAAATGTACACATTTACTTGATGTCACAACAATGACACCAAATTAATCCAAATTATTAATAATATATGGATTGTGTTATTTGTTTTCCTTGTTTGGTTGACAGCTGTCTTTTCTCAGACACTGAATCTACTGATGTTGTTGAGCTGTTTACTTGTTTTCAGTGAGAAAAATCATCACCAGGTTTAAATGTGACATTATAGCCCTAGACTGAGCAATTTTTGAGCATTTGGTGTAAAACATCTTCACTACAGCCTTGTGCTTGTCTCAGTCTTGCGTCCACGTGCTGTTTTGTTTAAGTTTTGAAATCTCCGCCCATGTCATGCCCTCATCTTGACTCGTGATTCCACAGCCCTGTTCCCCAATCTCTGTTCTGATTACGTTTGTTTTAAAGGGCCCCTCGTGTCTACCAGTCCTCGTCCTTCATTTTGTCTCCATGCTCTTTGTTTTGTGAACCATGCTATTGCTTTGTCATCATGATCATGTATAGTTAAAGGTACCACAGTCACAGTCTGAGCTATGTTTCATAGCTTTGAGTTTTGGTTTTATAAATATAGTCAAGACCCATGCTGCATCCACCTCATCCATACTTCTTGACATCGAAATCACTATTTCTCACTATGTGTAAGCATGTTGTGCTCCACACTATACCTGTGCACTTTGTCTACAAATATGAATTTGTTTTATACAATAAAAAATAATAATAATAGTAATTAAAATCAAATAAATTAACAAATATTTACAAATTATGTTCCCTAACAAAGAGTAATGAACATGCCATAATGTTGTCCATACTGCCTCAGTGACAGGAGAGTTACTGCCCCTATACTCAAACACCATCATCTGAAAATGAAAATTAGCTTAATGTTCTTGTCTAAATATAAACTGAATTAAAACCGTTCCTGCTGCAAATGCTCACTGCAGCTGATAGCCACTGTCAATTTTCTCTCAGTTTAGGGAAACAGCTGAGTATGCTGCTAAAATTCTCCTTGGCTTGAACAACAAACATCTGCTGTATATGTCTGCAATTACACTTTTTATTGATTTGATCTGTATGGATATTAAACTGATTTACACTCAGTGTTCCCAGCAAACCTTTATGGCTAATAAACTAATTTACGCTGACCTTGAATAGACATGAAACCTTAACTGTGCTAATGTAACACTAATGCTAATCCATCATCATTAACCCAGAGTGAGAGTGCTCATAGTCTTCCACCAATCCAGAATGTTCAAAACAAGACTTCACTGTCACTAGATGTTTAACCTTTAGAACACCACTAGATTCTTCTTATTGTGTCTGACACACCATCAAACTGCTAGTTTTTAGAAATGTATCATAAATCACATTTAGGTGTAATTGTTCAAATCATCAAGAGTCAAAAGAATGAGCAATAGTGTGATGTACAGTACAATACATCTGGTTACTCAGTTCCTTATCAAAATACTTAAGCCTCCTGTCGGTGCCATATTAACAAAATTCTGCAAAAAACGCTGATATAACTATGAGATTCTATCCTAGAAATAAAAGTAAACATACTCCAGAAAAAACTTTAAGAAAAAAAAAAAAAAACAATTATATATATATATATATATATATAATTTTGGTTAATTAATTATGGGAAAAATAACGAAATAAAAAAATCAACGCACTTTTAATCTCACTTTGCACCGTGGAACGTTTCTCACTGCACAAGTCCCAGGCATGCAGATTATATCGACGCACAATGTGATGAGCATGATGGAGATGATGGAAGAGACTATGCTGGTAGATGGGGAATTTAAATACAAGAAACTTCCACATGGAAGTACAAACAAAAATGCTGTTGTTTACACTTTATGCAGGAAGGAGTTTGCTTATCACAGGAGCACTTCCACCCTCCATTACCACCTAAACGCAAAACATGTTGGGTCTAGCGTGCAGGTCAGTAATGTTAACTTAACTGCTACGAACAAACAGTGTCGCCAGTCAACGCTCAACCACATCATGTCGGGGTTCACATTCAGAAGCAAAATGTCAAAGTCCATGTCAGACAAATTGACCAATTCATTGGCGAGATGGATTCCATTTTTGGTCAGAATTTCCAGTGTTCTGAAAACTGTTTGCTCTGATTTCTGCACTCATCTATTGGTCTGTGTAGTAGACTGGTGGGACAATAAACACGATTTTGAAGTTTAAGCTTATTGTATATTGATTCATTCATCAACCAAACTTAAATTAATATTTCTCATGTTAAATATTGAAATGTGATTAAAATGTGATTAATTTCAATTAATTACAAGCCTCTAATTATTTAGAGCATCTAATTATATCAAGTCCCACCCCTGATATATATATCTTGAATCTTGAATCTAAATGCATTTTAGATATTTGTTTGAGGAACTCAATTAAGCAGAGACACATTTTCCAATCTGTCATTCATATGACAATGACATGGTAATACAATTGGTAGATTAGTGGCCATGGAATAAGTTTTTGGAAAGTCTATGTTTAGAGCAGATTTAATCAAAATATAAATGTATGATGCTCTTATACTTTTGACGCTGTTTTTGCTGAGTTTGTGCTGAACAAAAGCCTGTGTAACACTTTGGGGGAAAAAATGATGGGTGTAATTTGTAAAAAAGTAAAGCCATGTCACACTACATCAGTGTCTGAAAAACCGTCAGACACCAGAGGGTTAAAACTTAGATTATGTGCTAAATTTCAAATTGTATATATGTTGTATGTATACTGTATGTTAACATGGATTTGGGAACATCTCAGTCATTTACAACTTATATAGTTCCAGCATAAACATAATCATAGCATAGTCAATACTGCACCATTTTAATGTGAATATTCAACATTAAGTAGTGATTCTAAGCTCTAGAATTGCACTAAAAATTTCCATTAGGCTGAGATGAAATATTTGCCAACCCAACACTTACAAGAGTATGAAAAATACATCTGTGTGCAAAGTCTTAATTTCAACCTCTCCTGTTAGTCTACAGGAGGCGCTACATCCTGTTGATTGTCTCTGACCTTCAGGATAAAGCAGGACACAGTAAAGCCTGGAATTCTAGCTACTCCCTTCTGCCTTTTTAAGGCTCTTTAGCTTAATGGAGACTTTCACTCTCCCATTAAATGTTTAATGTTTCATTCTTGCTACTTTGATTGGTGCTGTTGGAGAAGGCTGATTAGAGACCACTACCATTAGGCGTCATTAAACGTGAACACCAGACTGCTTTTCAGTTCCACAACATTATGTAGAAGGAGGAAGATCACTGCTGTTCCACAAGACTGTGGAGTTTCACTAGAGGTCACAAGAACTGAAGGTTGGTAAGGGTTCTCTTTACTGTAGGTCATGTATGGAAGTGTCCATATATCCATAGAACAATTAAAAGGCTGTACTTGCACTCCAGGGATCAGACATTTTAGCAGGGGGCAGTAATTAGTGCCAGGTTAACAAAAATAAGAGCTCTAATGGATGCTTCAATTCATTTTCGATACCCTAGCCCAGATAAACCTTTGTTCTCATAGACAGATCTTCAAAACAATTACCTTTTCTGGAACAAATGCATACTGTATTGTTTTCATTACAGTTGTTTAGAAATGAGGATCCAGAATGACATTCAAGCTACCCTGTCTGATGTGTTTTGGAGGAAAAAGGAATACCAACAGCATATTAGCATATTGGTCATAATGTTTTGTCTCATCTGTGTACTATTCAGATGAAGAACTAAAAGCATTTGACTATGATGACAACATGAGGACATTAAGGGATGTCCCAAGAAAGATGGGAGTACCAGAGTATCTCATTAGTTTAACAAGGAATCTTTACAGTGATCAACAAGCCACAGTGGCAAAGGTGTAAACAAGGCAAGACAAGGCTGTACTTTATTGCTGCAAAAGCTGCAAAAACACACACAGAACGGAATGAAATTGATGACTCTGAACTTTAGGTAGTGTAGAAGACTTTTGGGAGTACCATGGACATAAAAAGAAAACAAAGCAAGCCTCACTTTTCACTTTTCAGCTCAGATAACCAAACTGACGTGCTGTTGTGTTGGACACATTATGAAAAGAATCCGTTCACTTTTAAAGTTATTTCCTGAACAGTTGATGAAAGAGGAAGAGGATGACCAGCAACAAGGTGGATGAATACAATCAAAATTAACAATAAACAAGTATTAAGAAACCTGAAGGCCCAAACAGAAGACAGTTCTGTTGAAAGACTATCCATATGGTCACCAGCATTCAGGAAGTGACTTGATGGCACCTAATATTAGTAATGTTGAA
Source organism: Crenuchus spilurus (assembly GCA_036984385.1). Classification (NCBI taxonomy): domain Eukaryota; kingdom Metazoa; phylum Chordata; class Actinopteri; order Characiformes; family Crenuchidae; genus Crenuchus; species Crenuchus spilurus. Next base: position 18,622 of record BRDA01021098.1, read on the forward strand.
AAAAAAGATTTGTTTATACTCAAGTCCTAGCCAGTATAATCTGTCAGCTTCTTTAATGCAAAATATCAGTTTCAGAGTTTTATTCCAACCTTGCAGTGCTGTACGCTGACTGTAATTAACTTCAGATAAATATCAGTTACTGCTCTGAGTACACACACGCATACACACAGCACACACACAATCATTTCAGCAGCATTCAGAGCAAAGTGCCAGAGCCTGAGGATCGCAGAGGGAGAGACAGATCGATGGAGGACAAACAGCTGTTGGACATGGCGATTCCATTACTTCCCTGCAGTGGATCAAAATATTCCCTGTGCCAGCAGTAAGCAAACCTGGCCCGGCCTTGGCTAGGAGAGCCACCCCATTGAGATAACTTAGCTGCGTCTTGCTGGAGGCCAGAAGAAAATGGACCTCCGCTGAGACTGGAAACCAGAGGAAGTCACTGCATGTCATCAACGAACTATTCAGTAGGCAATGAAGCAGCACAGTCATATGCCTACTGCCGCATGCCTGCGGAATTCATCTGTACAATACAAGCAGCATCCATATGTTCTTTATCAATGGCTGGATGATTTCTTTCTTCTTTTCATATCTGCCTCCATCTGATCCCTTTCACTTTGTCTCTGTCGGCCTTCCTCTGATGTGAAAGCGCGAGCGAGAGAGAGTGAGGGAGAAAGCCAAAGGCTGGCAGTCTGAGCTCCTGCAGGAGTGCAGTAATTTGCTTCGGCATAAAGAGCATGTTTCTGTCTCCAGCAGCCTCTCAGCTCTCAGACGGACGCGGGAGAGCTGCTCCTGCTCTTTTAAAATAGAACACATTTTCCCGACTAGGAAAGAAGAGAGAGATCAGCATGATCTCTATTAGAGAAGGCTTTCATTGTTGATGCCCATTTGCTTTCCGTTTATTTCTTTAATGTAAGACACTAAGCCTTAACTTAAACGCTGCTTCATTTTTATAGCTCGAGACACATGCAGCCTTAGGCTTTCACAAGTTAAAATCCAATTTCTACAGCTTTGAGGGAATTTTCACTTCAAAACCGTTTCAAAACAAGAAGCAGCACATATATAATATACTAAGCCCTTCCGGAGTAAACTGCAACTGCAAGAACTCTGCAGGGGTATTCTCAGGTGAAACTGAATAAAGGTGCAACTCTTCTGTGCTCAGGTACTTACTTACCTAACTTAGCTGTAAAGGTTATGCTATCCAACCATCCATCCATCCATGTGTGTATTGTATTAGCATATATGAACACTTGTTGCTGGCATTTGTCTCACTCACTGGCTCACTGTAGTGACAAATTTACCGTGACAGTAAGTGTCAACACTACAGTGATATTGTACAAAGTCTCAAAAATACCATTTACAAAAAATACAATATTGTGAACTTCAGTTTAGTTTAGTAATGTAAACTGACACATATGTTGTATTCATTACTAGTGGTTTGACCTTTAAAAAACAGCTTTTTGAATTACATTAAGAACAACAATGAACTTTTTCATGATATTCTCAATTTTTGATGCAATACTGCAGTCATATATTATGTTCTGTGTTTGCTTACTTCTTTCTATTCCTGGACTTATTATAGGAGTTTGAGGGGTTGATTTTATAAAATGTGTAAGTGCATTCACAAAGGCCAAATCACATGTGAAGAGAACATAACTAGAAGAATGATGCAAGTTAAGCAATAAATAGTGTATATTCATTTCTTAGCTTGCATCATTCTTCTACTTCTGTTCTTCACATGAATGAGGGAGACTGAAATCTTTCAGAATAACAGAAACAAATGTAGCTCCTTAAACTCCAGGGACTGTTTTACAGAAACATCCTAACTCTGAAATGTTATCCTATCTATTTAGTCACCATGGCAACTTCAGGTGGGACTAAATTTAGGACCATAGTTATTACACAACAGCTTTTCATAATGTCATTTTATTTTAACTCAAGAAAAGAGTATTACAGCAGATTTCAAACATGGCTAACATTATTAAATATGGTCCTAACTGTAGGACTCTGACACCAGTGTTGACACAACTTCTGCTTTAAGCTTTAAACACATTAAGTGCTCTACTGAAATTAGAACTTTATTGTCTTTAGTCAAATTCTTTAACATCAAATTATATTTTCTTACATTACATTGTATTGCATTTATAATATGTATATAACAGGATTTCATGTATCCTGTATGATGTACATAATTTATACAATACAGTGGAACCTCAGTTATCGTTTGGCCTGGTCAATATACAATTCGGTTATCGTAGACTTTTTTCTGGGAAATTTTGTCCCAGATATCATTCATCTGCCCAGTTTTCATTAGTCTGCCCACGTGATTCTCCACTAATTTCACAAAAACAAAGCATCTATCCAAGCATTTGTCACTCACCCACACATTTGTCATACATTCAGGCTTTGTTTCTCATTGATAATGCTCAAAATAAACTAAAACACGTACACTAAAGTGACGGCGCACAATGCTACCACCTAAAAATGGGTGTGAAAAAAGTAATGGCCAAGAACCCCTAGAAGGGGTGCACAAAACAAAGACAGCTGGCTGAACTAGACCAGCATGGTCTAAAAGAGTGATGTTAAATGTTAATTTATTCATTTCATCAGTCTTTTGTATTTATTACTCAAAATTTTGTAGTGTCTGGAACAGATTAATTGGATGTACATTATTTCTTATTGCAAACAATTGCTTCAGTTATCATTCATTTCAGCTATCAGGCACTTTAGAATGGATCAATGACAAAAACCGAGGTCCCACTGTGTACATGTACATACGGTATACATATATCCACTCTGCATTGTCACTTTCCAGCATGACTTTCTATGAGTCCTACATGAATTTTTACTCCTAACAAATGTTCAATGTTTAACTCAGTCTCACCTTTATTGAATGCCTTCGGTGAAAAGATTTCTTTGGGATTAAATATATGAACACATTTCCATTATCTATAGTATATTACATATATTATTTAACATGATATATAAGATTTTACAATGGTCAATGGCGACTATCTAGCTATTAAATACATATTTGTTGCAGCTGTGAACATATCATATATTGGTTTGCTGGTTTATAATTGATTATCAACCTCACTTCAGCAGTTTCAAAAATACATAACACCTAAATTAAGACGTTAATTAAGTAATAAGGAAGAACTCACTCATTCACCAGTGTTACACAAGTAGGACTTTAAACAACTCCTTTATCCCATCTGTGCAGTAAACACATACATACAAAAACTAGTGAGCACACACACACACACACACACACACACACACAGTAATGGGCAGCCCTATTTTCCGGAGCACCCAGGAAGCAGTTGAGGGTGAAGTGCCTTACTCCCGTACAGACTGTACTTCAGCCTTGTCCAGCTGGTTAAGTTGGTCTGAAACTAAGTCACAGAAAATGTAGAACAGCTAAAAAAAATGAATTACCATTCTAAACACTTTAGTGAAGCCACAGATTCTAAAAGGTTCTGGGATAAAATATAATGCAGTAACATTTGAATAGAACTCTGCAATATTAAAGGTTACCAAAATACTCTAAAGCTTTTCTAAATCTAGCTCATACATGTCTGAATATGGAGCATATGTAAAATAATTCCCAACTGCATCAGTTGCAAAACATCACAGCATACTTCATAGGGTTGCACTGGGTGTTAGCAACGCTATAAAATTCATGTTCCCTTATTATACATCGACAAAATGTTATTTATGTCATCATTACAAAATTTAGTCCTGTACATTCATACAATAAAAAATTATGACAAGAAAATGCTGAAGCTGATGCTAAGCTGTTTAGCTTCAATACATTCAGTCACAGTATCTACAATGTATTAATTTTATAGCACACAAAACGTATTACAAGTTACAGTCCTTAGGACATCATTCTTTTATATTGAGGACAACAATGTCCTCTTTAAATTCTGACTGTTATGCATGGTTTGAGTAGTAATATGACAATGCACAGATTCTGCAGGTGCTAAAGCTCTTCAATGTCCCATAACATCAAGTTTTAAATAACCTACAACAGGTACACTCATGCAGTACATCATTTCTGATCACCACCAAGTTATAACAACAGTGACCAGGTATTATCTTGTCCAAGATGGGGCAGAGGAATCAGGAGGATAGAGAAGGTTCCAAAACATTGTAGACCCTCCTGAAATCAAGGTTATTTAAAGAGTTAACAGGTTGAATGGGCTAATACCTGAATTGCCATTAATCTTCTAGGCTTTACAATGCACCAGAAAAAAAATTGCACAACTTAATTTTAATAAAGACAATGTACTGCACTCCTTTTTGAGTTAATTCAACTTGCTTCAACCAATGCCAATGGGTGATCTCAACTCAAACTTCTTAGGTTTATATTTGACAGCTGTAGCATTGGCGGGGTTTGAACTAACAATGTCCTGATCAGGGGATAAACACTGCCACAAAACACTGCCAGGGCATCACTCACTGCAGAAATGCATTGTTAAATAAAACACAAAAATGTGATGTTATGTCTTCTGAGGCAGGAGGAGATGAATGCAGCGGTGGCATTCAAAACAAGGCTTTATTACAGAACTCAAAAAAACTGTGGTTATGAAACAAAACAAATACTGTGGCTGAGGCTTGACTAAGAGAAAATATGGACCTGAAAATATTACAATGACTGATGAGGACTGTGAGACACGAGGGAACATATATAGTAATCGCAATCAAAGATTAAGATTAAGATTGAGATGAACCAATTGCCAATGTGATTTTTCACACAACAGAATTTGACCTCCGCATTTAACCCATTTGTGCAGTGAAACACACACACACACTAGGTTGTGAGAATGTTGTGCCCGAAGCAGTGGGCAGTCCGGGGAGCAGTTAGGGGGTTAGGCGCCTTGCTCAAGGACACTTCAGTCAAGTCCTGTCTGGGGATCAAACCGGCAACCTTCTGGTCACAAGACCAGATCCTTACCACTACCCATGGCTACCCTAAAGCTGTGATGAGGAGCCCAGGCTGTGCAATGGACAAGGCATGATGTGGCTGAGGGTGGAGACAAACATATGAATGATGTAAACAAACAAACAAAGAGCACATGGAGACAGGACAGGGACCAGGCTGTGGCAGGAGGTTTCACATGTTGTAATGTTTAGAGAAACTGAACTTTGTCCTGTAGCCTATGCAGTGGACTATGCATTCACCTTGTGACTGAAAAACTTCAAACACCCAAACTGAGAGTCTAAGACGATAAAATGATGTCACTGTGTGATGAAAACAATCCCAGCTGGTGTTGAGCTGACTTGAGGCATTGAATGGCCATCCATCGTTCCAGTAAATCACATTTCCACAGCTCCACAACTTTATAACAGTGACTTTATATCACTCTAATAGATGCTTGGCATTTGGCATGGTGACCTTGACACGTGAGGCTGCAATAGATTGTCCCATTTTATTGGTATTTTGTTTCTCTATGGAGATTATTCATTCTGTGTGTGAAGTTGAAAGACTTTTACAGTAATTAAAGAAACACATCTGACATATGGGACTGATAAACAACTTTTGGGAATACGTCTGGACACCTAAAATTAAACTCAAATATGCAACGTCTGTTCAAACTACTGATAAGTTATAATTCCCATTGGGAAACCCGTGGGGTTTTCTCTAAGTCTCACACACAGGCATGCACACATGCTGAGCATCTGGGTCTTTGGAAGGGAACCACTGTTCTCCAACTGTTGGAGGAGTTCCAGTCTTTTGAAGCTTCATCCAACTCTTCATTACCTGGCTGCAGAAATTCACTGCTGATGTTCACTAACACTGCTGGGTTTTGCCAGGAGAATTTAGCTCTATAAAATCTGCTGTTTTCTTTTTAAGCCATTCTCACACATTCAAGACAATAAGAACTCTAATTTCACATTTGTTTAAGCACCCCAGCACAAACAAGATCGTCAGTGGGCAGAGGGGGCATACAGGCAAGTCCACAGCTATATTAGGAGTTACAGTATTTCCAATCAAACAAGATCAAGTTCATATATTCTGAACTGCCAAACAATAGCTCATTTGGGTTTGAAAGTAGAAAGGGAGATAAATTAATATGATTTGAATTTAATGAATAGTTATATTACTGACACAGTGGATTGCAGGCCTTTTAAACACCATGCAACATGAAATATAATACAATTCAGAATGGTAGCATATTATTTTAAGTGTCACTTTGTAGATTTCATAACTCATTAGTAACGTATCAGTGAAGTAAAAATAATGAAACACTTGAATACATTTAGAAGATGATCAACATACATTTTAAAAGCAAATGTGTTGATAATCTACTGAATTTGGTTATTTGCTTTATTTGGAGAGTTCTGTAGATGTTAACCTGAGAAGATACTGAAAAGTTTAATACAGATAATAACCTCTACATCCTCAACTCGCTCTTACAGACATACTGGTTACAACCTTCTTTGGGTTTGGCTTGAGGTCAAGGTTGTTAGGAGTTAGGATTTGACCAGGGTGAGAATTACTATTACTATTATTACGGTAATGGTTTTGTTCTAACAGTGTCTGAACGGAAGTTTAGTTTGGACTCTAACCTGTCTGTACTAGCTGTGATAATGATCTTAATGGAAAACAAAGCACTGTTGTACATCACTCTGGATAAGAGCATATGCCAAATGCTGTAAAGATAAATGTAAATAGGTTTGAGCTAACATAAAAGTTAGGAGTAGGATTAGGTCTAGGATAAAGGTTAGGATTAGGTTTTAAACTATGATTAAGTATTCAGGCAAGAATGAAAGTTAGAATTAGGTTTTGGGTTAAGATTAAGGTTAGGGTTAGGATTAAGGCAAAGGAGTACATTGGGATTTTCTTGTCTTCTTGCCATCATCATATGGAAAATATTGCAAATAATTCATAAATACAGAGTTTTGAGATCGGTCTCTTTCTTCTGTGTATTACGATAAGTGCCAAGTCATTTACTCTGAGCATGCGATTTAGCTGCTTTTGAAAGCAGAAAGGCAGACTCAGAAGATGAGTATTCCGTTTTCTGCCATTATACACTATTATCTGCAGCTGTGCTTCCCCTGTATCAGAAAGCATCAGCCACAAATATGCATTATGTAATTAAATACAAAACAAAATCATTACATTTGAATAGTATAACAAAGTGACATCAACGGTGCCCAATTAACTTGTTGACACAAACTCAATCTAAAGTAAAGTACCATGAGATACATACTCTATGCTTTCAGTCAAAGCAGGCTTTCTGCAGGAGGAGCTTTTAGAGGGAATTAAGTAGGCGTGACATAAAGGCCTGTCTCCAGACTAGTCCAATAATAGAGCTTTTATCCTCATGGCCCAGTGTCCACCAGCACTCTGGCCATGAACAGCACAGTGAAGAGCATAATTACACAGTCACCAGCAAGAGAAAATGCTTCAAATATGTCAATTGCATGGTTAGTTAGACCTTCAGTGGAAATGTTACGCCTTTCCACTACAGAAGGTGTCCTAGGAGGAGCTGTATGAATACGCATATGTGTGTGTGTTCCTGCTACCGTTTAACTGAAGAATGTGTAAATTTAACCAACGGTTTCAGTCAGTTATAATGTGGAAATAAATAAGCTAATTTATTCTAATGATGCAGCTGCTCCATGCTGGCTGCATGTTTGTGACCTCGACGCAGTGTGTTTTCACAAACATCTGTGTTTCTATCCACATCTCCATTTAAATTCCTTACGGCCATGATACGTTTTATCTCAGTTACGGCTGATACAAGCAAAAATCAGTTAAAGTCCAGCTGTACAGACTCGCACCCACAACTATACTGAGCACTGAGCTGTGGAGCAGTGAAACTGTGTTCTCTGGAACAGGGACGTAGGAAGTTTTAATACCCGGGGCTTCAGCCCCCGGTGCAGGGAGGTGTGTGTGCATGTGAAATTAGCCATCTGGGTTTAGGAATGGGGTGGGGGGTGTTGCACATGTGTGAAGATTGTCATCCGGTGGGGCTGCGTGGGTTGTGTTTCGTTCAGAGGGGCGGAACGGTGGGGGGAGCGGTTGTTGGTCGATCGGCTCTGGGTTGGATATCAGACCTGGGGCTATTGAGAAAAGACCCGGGGTTATAGCCCCGTAGCCTGGCCCTAGTACCACCCCTGCTTTGGAATAATAGAGCTCCACCCAATACTTTAGGGATGGGTTGGCGAGTTGGGGATGCGCTGGGGTGATGATCATTCAACATCATGACCTAAGACTCTTGTCATGGGATACATTCAAATCCTCAGAGCTACTCTTCAACATCTAGTAAAAAGTGTGCCATGGACAGTAGAGACAGTTACTCAAACACCAATCCATCTATTAACCATCCATCCATTATCACACCCGCTTAATCCTTATCAGGGTCACAGTTATTCCCCTACCCCCTCACTGGGCACAGGGCAGGGCATTACACTTTTCAACTAAGCCCAGGACAGGGCGCCAATCCATCACTGGGTGCACACACACATACAGACAATTTTTAGAGTAGCCAATCCACCTGACCTCCATATTTTTGGACTCTGGGAGGAAACCAGAGACCCTGGAGGAAACCCACACAGACACGGGGAGAACATGGAAACTCTGCTCAGATGGGTTACTCAAACAAAAGCTCTTAAAGATACATTACAGTGATTTCACTACATAATTGTTACAATTAGACAACAGTTTGAGCAATTATGTTCATCCTAAGAGTGATTTTAGCTTTGTTTCTCGATGCACAATGTCCTGAAGGTTGTACAGAATGTTATGTTTCTGAATGACTATTTAAAGATATTTTCAGCTTCCTCCATTCTTATCATGCAAAGAGCAAATCTGTACTCTATGGCATAAAGGGTTAAGCTCCAATTCATGAAATATGCATAAATTAGCCCTCAGAAACCATTCTTTATGAAATAAAGAACAGACACTTAATGGCAGGGCTACTACTTTGGCTATTTAACATTACATTAACATCAGTGTTGCTGCTATTAGACTAAACCAAACAGTGTCTTAATGTGAGTTAGTGCCAGAGTTGGACAGAATATGTACTTTAGATAATAAGTGAACAGAATGTTAAAAACATTCTTCAAGTTCAGTTCAAGTTTAAGTTCAGTTCACTCAAACTTTTAATGCAGTCTATTTACTTTTTAGAGTATTTTACTTATCTATATATATATATATATATATATATATATATATATATATATATATATATATATATAT
>BRDA01021110.1:0-18412 GCA_036984385.1 Crenuchus spilurus
CTTTCCCTGGTAACGAGTTACTTTTATTATAGAGTAATTCAGTTACTAACTAAGTTACTTTTTTAAACAAGTAGTGAGTAACTATAACTAATTACATTTTTAAAGTAACGTTCCCAACACTGTAAATAAGACATGACTCGGGCCTACATAAGGTGGCAATGTGAGCTTAAAAGCCCTCAAGTTTATACATTAAACTTCAATTCAAAATCTGTTGACAAATGCACAGTGTTTTTATGGGGCTACACAATGTCAAATGGGGATTTAAACAGTTACGATAATTTTTTGTTTATTTCTATGCAAAAAAATGTTCAAACAGACCATAGCTTCAGTACTTGTCAATTTTTCAAATCATTAAGTATCTATTACTACACATGTGAATTAACATATCTAAAAGATCATAGATTTACTCAATAATTTCTACATTTAAAACACACCATTTTGAATATTATTCATTCATTCATTCATTATCACACCCGCTTAATCCTTATTAGGGTCGCGGTTAGTCCCCCACCCCCTCACTGGGCGCAGGGCAGGGCATTACACTATTCAACTAAGCCCAGGACAGGGCGCCAGTCCATCGCTGGGGGTTGAATATTATCATTATTACTATTATTATTAACTGACATCACATTCCTTTTTTGTCACACAAAATTTTTATAAGGAAAGTCACTCCATAATCACACAAATATCTCAAACTAAAATTATTCTAAATGTTTAAATAATGTATGTTAATGTATGTTTAAAACAATTACATAAATATGAATGTACAGGGGTTAGACAATGAAACTGAAACACCTGCCATTTTAGTGTGGGAGGTTTCATGGCTAAATTGGACCAGTCTAGTGGCCAATCTTCATTAATTGCACATTGCACAAGTAAGAACAGAGTGTTAAGGTTCAATTAGCAGAATAAGAGCACAGTTATATAGTATATTTCAATGCACACAACATTATGGGTGACATACCAGAGATCAAAAGAGGACAAATTGTTGGTTCACGTCTTGCTGCCGCATCTGTGACCAAGACAGCAAGACAGTCTTTGTGTCTAAATATTATTGAGGCACTTTGGGGTGTTTTGGAGGAGCGAGTCAGGAAATGTTTTCCTCCACCAGCATCACGGTGATGGCTTAATGGCTTAAAAAGAATGGCTTAAAATCCCTCTGACCACTGTGCAAGACTTGTATATGTCATTCCCAAGACGAATTGACACTGTATTGGCTGCAAAAGGAGGCCCTACACCATATTAATAAATTATTGTGGTCTAAAACCAGGTGTTTCCGTTTTATTGTCTAACCCCTGTAGGTTTATGTACTTATGTTATTTTAATAAATGTATACTCACTTGGTTTCAACATAACTGATTTTTCAATGACTTTCCAAATATTTTGTGAGACAAACAGTGAACTTTCTACATTGATTTTTATAATCTAGCCAGTGATCAGATGTGACCAATTACACTGAATTGAGTTTTCTTACACTAGTTGTGAATGATCCATTTGGTGTACAATAAAATACATATAAATGAAACTTAGGTTTTATTTATTGTACATTATGTTATAGTCTGTGTATGCACATTTCCTGTAATTCCTGTAATTAGAGCTGATGTGTAAATGCAACATAATTCATTCATTCATTCATCATCACACCCGCTTATTCCTAATCAGGGTCACGGTTAGTCCCCTACCCCCTCACCGGGCGCAGGGCAGGGCAGTACACTATGCAACATAATATTTCATAAATATGATAGTGTGACAGCTGTAATACCAATGACAGTTTCAGAGCACATTTATCTGTGCAGAATTGGTACTGAATATTTGAAGAGTAAAAATTAGTTTTACACACTTCCTAAACCATGGATAAAACAAAGCATAAACTACTGGGTTTATGGTAGAATTAAGATAAACCAACATCAAGAGTTTTTGAAATGACCCTAAATCAAACTCTATTATATTACCTAATACAATATAAACAGGACATGGTAATATACAAGCCAAAAATACAGACACTAAAACCCCAAGTACTTTAGCTGCTTTTCTTTCTGATTTCATAGAGAATTTTAATTTTTTTGATGAACTCATATGAATATTAATGTCTCTGATAGCAGTAACATGTTTCCGTACAATAAGAAAAACTCTAAAGTACAGTATGATTATAACAGAACATGGAATAACAAATTTAATTAGGAGATCTACCAGAGGCCAGACTCCAGCCAAGGCCAAAAAACATTCCCCGTGACACAGTGGCTGACTTGCAAAATATCCATTAAAATACTGAAGTATTAAATGGTAAAGAAGTAATAAAAGCCAGTTGCATGAGACTACAATGCACATTGTTTTCACAGAGACTACTTTAGTGTATAGAAATGGATTAGAGAGAGCAAAAAATCGATCTGCTGCAATAATTGGAACATTAAATATTGATGTTGCTGTCAGAAACAAGGAGATCATTGAATAACACAAACAGTAAAATGAACTAAAATTCCAACAAGAATCAATCATCCACAATAATGCTGTTGGCATCACAAGAGCTCCAATCAGAAAATCAGACACAGCCAGAGAGAGGATGAGCATGTTAGTTGGTGTGTGGAGCTGCTTAAAATGACAAACAGAGATGATGATGAACAGGTTTCCAAACACTGTTAGAAGAACAACAGCCCCTGCAGATACATACAATAACACATACACAGAAGATACAGATCTTTCTGGACAAGAAAACAGCAGGCATTGATTTGTTTGGTTACCCTCCATTCATGAATCTAAAGCACATAACCAAGAACAAAGCAATTCTTGACTCTTCATGGGACACAATAAGACAAATTAAAATATGTTAAGTTCATGGTCAAATGTGTTCTGGCTTGAGACAGCAGGTCTCTTATTTGTATGGTTTCAAAACTGACCACTCCCCCTAGTTTGAGTGAAAGTTTGAATCACATAGTCATTGGTTGTTGCTGAGGATGTTCCACAAAGTAGGATTTCTTGTTATTGTCCCAAACCTCAAACAATTATACTAATCACAAAATAGTCTTCAAGGTAGGACATCTTTGACAACCCTTACAGTTCTCACAAAGATCTTGAAGATAGTTGTTACTACTGTCATTATGTATAAAGTAAACTGTAAACTACCAAACTGCTTTTGGAGTGTAACAACCATTAAAAATGCTGATTTTCCACAGTGAAAATGGAGGGGTGGGGGTTTCTTTCACACTTCAACTATTGGAGACAAAATGAGAAAAAAAAAATCCAGGAAGTCACATTATAGGATTTTTAAAGACTTTGTTTGTAAATTATGGTAGAAAATAAATATTTGGTCAATAACAAAATTTCAACTCAACACTTTGTAACATAACTTTTGTTGGCAATGACAGATGTCAAACATTTTCTGTAAGTCTTCACCAGGTTTGCACACACTGTATCTGGTATTTTGGCCCATTCCTCTATGCAATTCTCCTGTAGAGCAGTTATATTTGGGGCTATCGCTGGGCAACATGGACTTTCAACTTCCTCCACAAATTTTCTAGGACACTCCAGGACCTTTATGAAGCCAGTCCTTCTTTGCCTGTGGTGTGTTTGGGATCATTGTCATGCTGGAAGGCCAAGCCACATTCCATCTTCAATGCTCTCGCTGATAAAAGGAGGTTTTGGCTTAAAATCTCACAATACATGGCCCCATTCATTCTTCCCTTAACACAGATCAGTTGTCCTGTCCCCTTTGCAGAAAAACAGCTCAAAGTATGATGTTTCCACCCCCATGCTTCACAGTAGGTATGGTGTTCTTGGGATGCAACTCAGCATTCTTCTTCCACCAAACATGGCAAGTGGATTTGGTACCAAAAAGCTCTATTTTGGTCTCATCTGACCACATGACCTTCTCGCATGACTCCTCTGGTCACTGGCAAACTTCAAATGGTCCTGCACCTGGCAAGGGGACCTTGCATGCCCTACATATTATACTATGATTGCATAGTGTATTACTAAAGGTCCTCTTTGAGACTGTGGTCCCAGCTCTCTTCAGGTCATTGACCAGGTCCTCCCGTATAGTTCTGAGCCGACTCATGACCTTTCTCAGAATCATCCTTACTCCAAGAAGTGAGATCTTGCATGGAGCCCCAGACAGTCATCTTGTGTTTCTTCCACTTTCTAATAATTGTGCCAACAGTTGTTGCTTTCTCACCAAGCTGCTTGCCTATTGACCTGTGGCCCATCCCAGCCTTGTGCAGGTCTATAATTGTGTCCCTGTTGTCCTTAGAAAACTGATTGATTGAGAGTGTGGACAGGTGTCTTTAGACATAACAGGTTCAAACAGGTACAATTAATACAGGTAATTAGTGCAGAATAGGACGGCATCAATTACACAGAAATAGGACTGAAATTGGAGTCCTAGCAGTGATTGGACTGAAGCTTTCAGGCTATTGCACTTTTAATTTGACCCTATATGGATACTGTCAGGACAGAGTCGAGCAAAGAGATCAGATGCAAAATCAGGGAAAAGTGCAAAACTAAGATTTATTAAATAATGAAAACAAAGGTGAACTTGAATACTAACAGATAAATAAAACAAATAGGATAAATAGGAATGTAGTGAGGACAAGCACATCACATGAGACATCTACACATTTCAATGAACCCTGACACACAGACACAAAAAGTTTTTAAAGCTTGGCTGGCATTGAACTTTTAAAATTTTAATGAAAAGAAAACAGAGGTGATGGTGTTTGGACCCAGTGGCTCCTGTGAGTCCTCCTCTGTTGTTTTGGGACCCTTAGAGGTATATTTTAAACCTGTTATTACTGATCTTGGTTTTAAGGTGGACAGTGATTTTAAATTGGACAGCCAAATCAAAGCCATGGTTAAGTCCAGTTTTTATCATTTAAGACAATTAGCATCAGTGAAACCTTTTCTTTCCAGGCAGCATTTTGAAACAGTGATTCACGCTTTTATTTCATCTTGACTGGATTACTGTAACTCACTCTATCTGGGAGTCAGTCAGTCACTGCTCTCACGTCTGCAGTTAGTTCAAAATGCTGCCACACGACTTTTGACGGGGACTCGAAAGAGAGAGCATGTGACCCCTGTCCTGGCCTCACTTCACTGGTTGCCTGTATATTTTAGGGTTCATTTTAAAATTCTTATGTTCATTTTTAAATCATTGCACAATCTTGCCCCACCTTTCCTCTCTGAGCTTCTTCACCCCTACATACCTTGTTGGTCTCTCAGGTCAGCAGACAAGCTGCTCTTAGAAGTACCAAAATCAATAAGGAAGCTCAGAGGGTCCAAGGTTATGGAATGACTTGCCTTTGCAGGTTAGAGAGGCCCCTTCACTGTCCACTTTTAAAGTTCGTCTTAAAACCCATCTTTTTTCTTTGGCTTTCAACTCCAGCGGGATCTAGTTTTTAACTGTATGTTTTGTGTTTTTTGTTTGTTTGTTTGTTTTTTAACCTGAAAGAGTTTTTTGCATTTTAATTGTACAGCACTTTGTGTCAGCTGTGGTTGTTTTAAAGTGCTATATAAATAAAGATGGTATGGTATGGTATGAGTCCAATCACTCCACCTAAATTTCAATTAATTAATGCAGTTTCCCCATTTATGCTGTTGAATATGAATGTGTATGAAAATACCTATTGATATTCCACTACAACTGTGTCTTGTCTGCATGAGTTTGGTTCGGCTGTAACTCAGGATCAGAACCGATGTAAACCGACATAAAAACTACTAAAACTCTCTGAGGAGGAGGCACTAGCCCTCCTAACATGTAGCCGCCCTACTACATGCCCGCTTGATCTGATACCAACAGACCTTCTACTAACTATTGCACATACTATTATTCCAGCCATCACACATGTGATAAACAATTCACTTTCCAGCGGTGAATTCCTGTCTGCCTTCAAACAGGCTCAGGTGACACCATTACTTAAAAAGCCCTCACTCAACCCTGTCCAGGTTGACAACTATCAGCCGGTTTCACTACTGCCTTTCCTCTCTAAGGTCATAGAAAGGGAAGTGTACAATCAGGACTCTGACTTCATCACCCAGAATGACCATCTTGATTGTAACCAATCTGGTTTTAAAAAAGGACACTCTACTGAAACGGCTCTGTTGTCCATGACAGAAGCCTTAAAAACTGCCAGAGCCACCGGACAGTCCTCGGTGCTCATACTGCTGGATCTGTCAGCAGCCTTTGACACGGACAATCACGATCTCTTATTATCTATGCTTTCAAACATGGGTATCTCAGATACACCACTATCATGGTTCAGATCCTACCTCGCTGAGCGTTCATTTAAAGTGTCATGGCTAGGACAGCTGTCCTCTTCGCACTCACTGTCCACCGGAGTGCCTCAAGGCTCCGTACTGGGACCCCTTCTTTTTTCCATTTACACCACCTCACTGGGACCAGTTATCCGCTCACATGGTTTTTCCTACCATTGCTTTGCTGATGATACTCAGCTTTATCTGTCATTCCCGCCTGATGATGACTCTTCCATCTCGGCACGCATATCATATTGCCTCTCAGATATATCCTCATGGATGAAGGATCACCACCTACAACTTAACCTCTCAAAGACTGAACTACTGGTCTTCCCCGCAAAACAGTCGGTTCAACACAACCTCACCTTGACGATCGACTCTCTCAGTCTCTCCATCAAAGGTTGTTAGGAACCTCGGGGTTATGTTTGATGACCAGCTTTCATTCACACATCATGTGGCCTCTGTTGCATGATCCTGCCACTTTGCACTCTATAATATCAGACAAATCAGACCGTTCCTAATGCAACATGCCACTCAACTCTTGGTACAAGCTGTGGTTATCTTATTGCCTCTCAGATATATCCTCATGGATGAAGGATCACCACCTACAACTTAACCTCTCAAAGACTGAACTACTGCTCTTCCCCGCAAAACAGTTGGTTCAACACAACCTCACCTTGATGATCGACTCTCTCTCATTCTCTCCATCAAAGGTTGTTAGGAATCACGGGGTTATGTTTGATGACCAGCTTTCATTCACACATCATGTGGCCTCTATTGCACGGTCCTGCCGCTTTGTGCTCTATAATACCAGACAAATCAGACCGTTGCTAACGCAACATCCCACTCAACTCTTGGTACAAACTGTGGTTATCTCATGCCTCAATTACTGCAATGCTGTGCTAACAGGCCTCCCAGCCTGCACTATTAAACCACTACAGATGGTCCAGAATGCAGCAGCACGTCTGGTTTTTATCCATCCAAAACGGGCACATGTCACCCCACTGCTCATTGAGCTACACTGGCTTCTGATTGCTGCCTGGATCAAACACAAAGCCTGCATGATCGCCTATAAGGTGATGACAGAGCAGGCTCCCTCTTATCTGCACTCGCTCCTAAAAGCTTATGTCCCAGCCCAGTCGCTGCGCTCCTCCAATGAACGTCGCCTTGCTTTGCCTAACATTCACACAAAGCAATCCAGACTGTTCTCCTCAGTAGTTCCCAGATGGTGGAACAAGCTGTCTACCACCACTAGAGCAGAGATGTCCCTCACTGGTTTCAAGAAACTCCTAAAATCCGAGCTCTTCAAAGAGCACCTGCTCTAGTGATCCCAAATACTTCCCATGAGTACTGATATGCACTCAGCATTCGATATCGAAATATTAATTATTTAACTTTAGTATTTTTTCGCATTTGTACTTTCATACTATTGTAATTTGCTTTGGATAAAAGCGTCCGCTAAATGCATTGTAATGTAATGTAATGTAAAAACTAGGTATGCTAGGAGTGTGAGAAGCCACTGAGCTACTGCACGCTGCCATCTATGCCAATTCATCTATTCCAATGACCTCTACATAGCAAGGCCAAGACCTCTTTGAAGTCATAGAACAATGCCTCAACAATGCTCTTGCAAAACTCTCAGACCAATACAAGTAAAATTTCCTGAATTCTAACCCAAGAAAAACCCAAGTACAGTGAACCCCCACCTATTTGCAGTTCAGCATTCGTGGATTCATCTATTTGCGGAATTTTCTCTAGAACATATCTACTTGTTATTCACAAAAAACCCACATCTTCGCTGTTTGTTCTGTAGAACACATGTACTGTACAACACTTGGGTACGTGCATGCTCCAATACTCGAACACTATTGGCTGGCATTTGGATGGTCGTACAAGGCCAGCTCTCATTGGCAGATCTGCACAACACACAACCACTTTCGTGGAGCCATAGACCTGACTAGTTTTGCTTTTCTTTTAGCCCTAAAATGCCGCCTAAATGCCCAGCTTCTTCTCAGGCTTCCAGCACAAAGTGTAAGTGGCGAAGTGTAAGCGGCTTTCAGAGAGAGAGAGAAAGAAGATAGAGAGAGAGAGCAAGTGAGAGAGCGAGCGAGAGAGTAAACTTTATACTCTGTCTTTACACATGTTTCTGAAGTGTTGATAGTTTAAGGCATATGGTTGGATTTAACCATCAAAATAGGTACTTATAAGCACTTTTTTTGGGGGGGGGTTACAAGTATTCACGGATTTGCGCTATTCGCAGTAGGTTCTGGTCCCTAACCCCTGTGAATACGGGTAGTTTACTGTATGTGCATTTCATATCAAAAATCACCTTGCACTACAAGAATATAAAAAAAAACTGGGAAAATAAAAGACGATCATGACAAATTCCCAGTGTACTTGGGTGTCACTCTAGATCAGACACTATCCTTTCATGAGCACGTAAGCAAGCTGAAGGCAAAGATTGTTACACAAAACAGTCCCATAAGCCAACTTGTCACATCTACTTAGGGAGCAGATCCAAAGACCTTGCATACATTCGCGCTGGCACTCTGCTACTCGACTGCAGAGTTCTGTGCACCAGTATGGGAATGCTCATGCCATGCACATAAGGTTGATGCTGAGCTAAACCAAGCCTGTCGCATCATCACAGGCTTACTCAAACACACCACTATGGGCTGTGCACCGACTAGCTGGCATTGCCTCCCCCTCACATCTGCCAAAAATGCCAATCAAGAATTCAGAAGTACATACAGGAAACAGATCTTCGACATCCACTCCACTATCACAAGGCAATCCCAAGAAGACTGAGCTCCAGAAGAAACCTCATGACAACTGAAAGCTTAAACCTCAAGCATGCAGCCAAATATAGATTTGTACAATGGCAAGAACATGAGCATGTACAATCGCCAAATAAAGCAGTCCAAGATCCCTACAAAAACCTGCCATTAGGAACCAGCCTCCCCCGGAATGACTGGTTGACATTGAACAGAGCAAGAAGCGGTGTTGGAAGAACAAAGGACATCCTCTATAAATGGGGATACATCCCATCTACTACATGCCCATGTGGGCACCCATCCCAATCCATGACTCACAAAAACTGACTGCAGGCTGGGTCCCCAATGCATGGAAGAAGACCACATGAAACAAACCATGTTGCCCTAAGATGGATAAAGTAGATAGATAGATAGTACTAAAGTGTTGTCATGACAAGATATGGTGATGATTGCCAATCACAAAAACCGATCACCTGCATTTCACATCTGCAGAGGTGCTGTGTGCAGTGCATTAAAATGCTTCAACACAATAAATTTAATATGACATTTAAAGAACAAACACTGGGTGAAGTGTGGAGTTTTTGAGGCTCACTGCAGAGTCAGGCCTGCCTACACCCTTCACAGTTGTGGAGAGTGAGCGCTTATTCAGTGCTGCATTGAACACTGGATGAACACAGGAACAGACTCATGACTGAAAAAGCTGAGATGCTCCTCTTTATTGATAATAAATGAATGTTCCTTTTTTACTTGACATTATTTGATTTAGGCAGTGTTGTGAGATTTATTTGACTTTCTGCACTATTTAGCCTGTTGAGAGCTTTCAGTCTGTTAATGGCAATGATCAAATCTTGTGTCGCACCTCGAACCCTTCGAGCTTTCAGTATGGATTGGCTTGACCTGCCATCCTTCAAGATATTTGTAAGACTAGCATCAAGACTCTTCTCTAGCCTTGTACTGAAGTGGTGGAACAAACGTCCACTTTCTGTTCGAACAGCAGAGTCCCTTGCAGTCTTCAAACGCACACTGATGACCCATCGTTTTGTTTAACACTTAAGTGAGCAGTAGTTTATACCTCTTATTGCAATGCATTGCAATGCTCTAATATTGTGTATAATTGTGTATATTTCCTTTTTTCTAGGAATTACTAATGTTTTTGTTTAGACAGTGTCTGAACTGAAGAGTAGTCTTAACTCTAACTTGTCTGTAGTAGCTGAAATAATTATCTTAATGGAAATAAAGGTCTGTTGTATGTCCCTCTAGATAAGAGTGTGTGTCTGTAAAGCTGTAAATGTAAATGTATACACCATGTACCATTGCATGTTTATTGTATGTTGTTTTTGCACTTTGTGCTGCACCTGGACCTGGAGGAATGCTGTACTGTATGTACTGTTGCTGACATGATGATAAAAAACCTATTAAACTTGAACTTTCTCTAAGTTGACTTAAGTGAACCCAATGGGCAGAACAGCATGAGACTGACCACAGTCTGGCCCCTTACACCAACACAATGTCCACCCATGCTATAGTAGACAAGGACTCAATCTAAAAGGATTCTGTTGTTCTGATTAAAAGAATTACATAACTACAAATGTAGGTTTTTGTTATCTTAATAAATGTGTGCTCATTTGGTTTCAACATTGTAACTGATGTCTCAATTACATTCATAATATTTTGTGGGGCAAACAGTGAACTTTCTACATTTCATATATTGATGTCTACCTTCATGTTTATAATCCAGCCTATGTCAAAGTGAGCTATCAGATGAGATGAAATACAATGAATGGAGTTTCTAATGCTAGTTCTAAATTATACATTTAGTGAACAAAAAAATAAATGTAAATTAAATATATATTTATTGTACAGAATGTTATAATTTGATTATGCACATTTTAAGGCATTTATTGCAGTTGATGTTTAAATGCAACCAACTATTTCACAAACATTACAGCATGACAGCTGTAATACCAATTACTTAATCAAAAAAGATTCATCAGTGCAGAATCTGTGCTGAATATCTGAAGATTAAAAATTAGTTTAACACACTTCCTAAACCATGGATAAAACAAAGCATAAACTACTGGATTGATGGTAGAATTAAGATAAACCAACATCAAGAGTTTTTGAAATGACCCTAAATCAAATTCTATTATATTACTTAATGCAATATAAATAGGACATGGTAATATACAAGCCAAAAACACAAACACTAAAACCCCAAGTACTTTAGCTGCTTTTCTTTCTGACTTCACAGAGATTGTAATATTTTTTGATGTCCTAGTCTGAATGTTAATGTCTCTAATAGCAGTAACATGTTTATGTGCAATAACAAAAACTCTAAAGTACAATATGATTATAACAGAACATGGAACAACAAATTTAATTAAGAATTCAACCAGAGGCCAAACTCCACCCAAAGCCAAAAAACATTCTCCAGGACACAGTGGCCGACTTGTATAATATCCATTAAAATACTGAAGTATTAAATGGTAAAGAAGCAATAAAAGCCAGTTACATGAAACTACAATGCACATTGTGTTCACAGAGACTACTTTAGTGTATAGAAATGGATTAGAGAGAGCAAAAAATCGATCTGCTGCAATAATTGCAACATTAAATATTGATGTTGCTGTCAGGAAATAGGAGGTCATTGAATAACACAAACAGTAAATTGAACTAAAATTCCAACAAGATTCAATCATCCACATCAATGCTGTTGGCATCACAAGAGCTCCAATCAGAAAATCAGACACAGCCAGAGAGAGGATGAGCATGTTAGTTGGTGTGTGGAGCTGCTTGAAGTGACAAACAGAGATGACGATGAGCAGGTTTCCAAACACTGTTAGCAGAACAACAGCAGCAGCAGATACATACAATAATACATACACAGTAGACACAGATCTCTCTGGACAAGAAAACAGCAGGCATTGATTTGTTTGGTTACCCTCCATTCATGAATCTTAAAAACACCTTAAATGCTAGAACATAAAGCAGATCTTTACTCTTCCTGAAAAAACAATAAGACAAATTAAAATATGTTAAGTTCATGGTCAAATGTGTTCTGGCTTGAGACAGCAGGTAACTTATTTGTATGGTTTCACAAGTGACCACACCCCCTAATTTGAGTGAAAGTTTGAATCACATAGTCATTGGTCGTTGCTGAGGATGTTCCACAAAGTAGGATTTCTTGTGATTGTCCCAAACCTCAAACAGTTATACTAATCACAAAATATTCCTCAAGGTCAGATGTTTTTGGAGTGTAACAACCAATAAAAATGCTGATTACATAGTTAAAACAGAGGGCATTTTCTCAGCTAGCACCTGGGTGATCACACTGTCTGAAACAGAACAAGGGCCTAAATAAGCCTTCTCTGTGGTGGCATCTTAAGCATGTCATGGGGTAATTGCAGTCTGTTCATTATCCTGACCCAACAAAGTGAGTTATTATTGAGTGAGTTATTATTGGGCACGTCTTAAGTTTCCCTTAAAGCCTTTTTTGTTTTGTGTAGGCTCAGGGTTTAGTTTCTAGTATTTATGTTTGGGAAGATCTTTCACTTCTGCTCCTCTGCATTTGGTTTCAATCATAAACTTGGGAATTTCTGGTGCTATTACAAAAAAAAAACTTGACACTTCAGTGTGGGAGAGCCACCAGGAGGTTTTCTCATCCACACAAAGATTTACACCAGCACTACGATGCATGTTTGACATTGCTGCATGCAGAGGGGAGGCAGACATCACCTCTTTCATTTACAACAATGCTGGAGGTTCTTGGGGCACTCAGCCTGCTCCAAATGTAGCTCACTTGTCCTTGCATGACCTCATTGATCTGTTGCTCAAGCTTGACAGTCAGTTTTGTGAGTGCAAAATGAGCCGCAGAGCTGCATGCCTCCCCCACCTGCAGGCTCACTTTGCAACCTCATTGGAGGCTGAGGTTTCCCAGCTCTCATAAGCCAACACTGTGTCATCACTGGCATGTCCTCCCGTATTGGATTTTTGCAATACAAAGGATCAATCCATGTAGTTTGGCTGCACCTACCATTCCTGCCCCAAGTGTAATGCTCGCATGAGCAATGATCATTTTTTCTATTGTGGCTAGTTCAGGCATCTTTGGACAGGATTCCCTGAGTTTGCAAATAACAACAACAACAGTTTGCAACAATAGACTGGTGGGACCACAGTTTTCAGTTCTTGTGCAGAACCAGCCTTCTGGGTGGCAGATAGCATAGGAGTACCAAGCAGCACACAGCCACAGTCCAGACTGGCAGGAGGCATCTGCGGTGGCAGGTGTCATGCAGTAACTGGCAGCACAATTCCACTCTCCAAAGCAGTAGCTGGTGCTGAAGTGGCAAGCTATGCCATGAGAGATGAAGTAGGCACTACATTGGTCATTATAGGCTCTGAATTACTGTCTGACCCAGCACAGGGTTTGGTGGGCATGGAATTAGCATCTGAAACATTAGGTAGTGTCACAACTGGCAACTGGTCTTTAACAACCTCCACATGACTGTTATGTGCCTGTGTAGCACATAGGCTTTGTTTGCTTCCTTCACAGTAGTACAGATTGATTTCATGACCATAAGTACATGCTTGGAACTTCATAAAAGAGGAGAAGAGTTGGAGACAACAGGCTGAGGAGTTGTGTCTGAGCATTGTTTGTGAGGTTGTGTTAATCCAATCCATAATGTTTCTTTTATAGAGCAGTGCCCAAGAGAGTCTCTAGAGCATGAAAAAACCTAATGGCAGCCAAGCAGGGAGTTAAGGGAGAGGGAGAGGTAGGAAAAAGCATCCACCTTCCAAGAGAGCCAAAAGTGAAAGAGTTATTTTTTCAAATTGTTACGACCCGCCCCCGTCTAGGGGTGGAGGCGGACGAACATAAGATTAAAACCCACGTGTGGTGTGTGTGGACTGAGTGATGGAGGCAAGAGACAGAAGTAGTAGTTGTTTAGATAATTGCTTTTACTAAATTTAACACAGACAAACATACGTTCTCCTACAGGAGGACTTATGGACAGTGCTAAAGGAAATAAATAAGGAAAACGGCTGTCCCTGCTGATTCCCAAACTCTTTCCCTAACCAAATGTACATGGGTTGGCACCTGCCCCTAATCTAGTGTGTCTAGACAGCCAGCCTCCTACGTGAGTGTAAAAATGTAGAGGGCCGGTCTAAACTGTCCACCTGTAGGAACAAAAAGGGAACAAAGACAACAGGTAACAAACAGCTAACTCCACAGTTCAGTGGCCACACTGGTCTCGAGCTGGACAAAGTCAGGTTAGCCTAGCTAAGCTAACAGGCCGTTCACAGGCAGAGTTCTATGTCATATGAAGTGGTGGCAGCAAAGTTCTTAATGTTACCAGTGTCGTGAGTATTTCTATAGTGCCCTCTAAATCTGTAGTTAAAAGCAGTTGCTCTGGAAGGTGTGTGAGGAGAGAGGGAGAGAGAGTCTCTATAAGCATGCTTCTTCTTGTGTCTCTGTGTGTCCGTCTTTCCTCTGGGTCTGCTCTGAGTCTCCTCTCTTGTGCTCTCAGTGTTGCACGCTTTAACATCATAGCCACACCCACAACTCACACGTAGTTCACACAGTCATTGGCCACCACAGAATGAGGGGGAGAACCAATCAGCAGCAGCACCATGAAAAACACATGGGGAAAACGGGAAGCAGCCACGCTTACCCTGCCGCACGTAACACCCCCACCCAAAAAGATAGACCATATACAAAAATAGTAAAAAAAAAAAAAAAAAAAAACAATCCATGGCCCTCGATAGGGCATCTGCCACTACATTGTCCATTTCTTTCTTATGCTGAATTTCCATGTTGTAATCCTGGAGTAACAGTGCCCAACGCATCAGACGATGGTTGTTATTATACATCCTGGCTAAAAACACAAGTGGATTACGGTCCGTGAAGACGGTGACTGGAGAAGAGGTAGACCCCACATACACCTCGAAGTACTGCACTGCTAGGAGCAGCGCCAACGTCTCCTTCTCAATGGTGGAGTACCTACGTTGATAATCCATAAACTTGTGAGAGTAAAAGCAGATGGGATGTTGTAGACCCGAGTCGTTAGTCTGAAGCAGAACTGCTCCAGCACCTAGATCACTAGCGTCCACCTCCAACTGAAACGACCTAGAGAAGTCAGGGGCAGACAAAACAGGCGCAGAAGACAACACCACCTTCACACTGTTAAAAGCATGCTCACAGGTAGGAGACCACACAAATGGAATGGACGGGAAGGACTTAAAAGACTAGTTAATGGGCAGATAACATCCGCAAAGTTCTTACAAAAAAGTCTATAATATTCATCCATACCTAAAAACCGGCGGAGACTACACCGTGTCTGCAGCACTGGATAATCATAAATAGCCTGAACTTTTGCAGATAGTGGACAAACCTTTCCATTGCCAACCAACATACCTAAGTAAGAGACTGTAGCTTGAGCAAATACACACTTGGACAGGTTAAGAGTCAAAGAGGCTTGTTTCAGCTGATCAAATACTTCCTCTGTCAAGTGAACATGACTGTTCCAATCAGAGCTGAACAAAAGCACATCATCCAGATATGCCGTACAGTTAGTCAAGTCACCCAAGACCAAATTAATAAGCCTTTGAAAGGTAGAGGGTGAATTTTTAAACCCAAAAGGCATAACTGTATATTGTAGGAAGTTATCCGGCGTCACAAAAGCTGAAATATCTGAAGCAGCATCAGTTAACGGAACCTGCCAATAACCTTTCAAAAGGTCCAACTTTGTCACATATGTAGCAGAGCCAACCTTATCTATACAGTCATCTACTCTGGGCAGCGGGTAGGAGTCAGCAACAGTAACAGCATTAACTTTTCTGTAATCAGTACACAAAAGTGAACTCCCATCAGGCTTTGGAACTAATATGCAGGGAGAGCTCCACGGACTAGTACTGGCTTTAGCGAAACCATGTCTCACCAGATACTCCACTTCAGCCACCATTTCAGCTCTCTTAACTGCATTAACTCTGTATGGGTGTTGTTTCACAGGCTTATCACAGATGACCTCAACATGATGCTGTGTAACTCTAGTTTGGCGAGGCACATCACCAAATAACTCTGAATAATCATGGACCAAACCTAAAATATCCTCCCTTTGGTCTTCATTCAAATACGAAAGAGTCGAAGATAATGTAGCCAATGCTTGAGTATTAGATAAACGAGCAGATACTACTGTACGTGCACGCAGCGACTCATCAACCTCTGGGATGTTCACATTCTCCACTAACTCCACAGAAGACACAGGCACATCTTTAGTAGGAGGCACATCTGACTGATCTCTAGAAATATAGGCTTTAAGCATGTTAACATGACACAACTGAGTACCAGACCATCTTTCAGGAACATGTACAAAATAACTGGTGTCACTCAACCTGTCTTTAACTTGATAGGGGCCAGCAAATTTAGCAGAAAAACAAGAGCCAGGTACAGGAAGTAAAACCAAAACCTTGTCACCAGGCTTAAACTCATGCTGGACAGCCTTCTTGTCAAAAGTTAACTTCATCTGATATTGTGTAGTTTGCAAGGCCTCTTTTGCCACTTTCCAGGCCTGAAACAATCAGTTTCTAAAAGCAGTCACATGTTCTAAAACAGACCTTTGCTTACCCTGAGGAGGTTCTGACAGTAATGATTCCTGAAATTACTTAAGAGGACCTCGGTAGGAGTGTCCAAACACTAAATCTGCAGGGCTAAAACCAAGTGACTCTTGAACTGCATCCCTAAAAGCAAACAACATGAATGGGAGGCCTTCATCCCAATCTCTCTGAGACACGAAGCAGAAATGTTTAAGAGCAGCCTTCAACAACTGGTGAAACCTCTCCAGAGCACCCTGTGACTCAGGATGATATGGAGAAGACACAACATGTTTCACATCCAACATACACATCACCTGCTGGAACAGTTTGGAGGTGAAGTTGGTACCTTGGTCACTCTGTATCTCTTTAGGTAGTCCAAACAGAGAGAAGAACTTTATTAAAGCGCGGACTATCACAGGGGCTGTAATTTTTCTCAGTGGAACAGCTTCTGGAAACCGTGTAACCGAACACATAATGATCAGTAAATACTGATTTCCAGTCTTTGTTCTAGGCAGGGGACCAACACAATCAATGACTACTCATTCAAATGGTTCACTCATAATAGGCACAGGACAGAGAGGGGCTGGTGCTACAACTTGGTTTGGCTTTCCAGTGCACTGACATACATGACAAGAATGACAGAAAGCAACCACATCTCTTTTTAAACCAGGACAAAAAGAAACACCTCAAAAGGCGGTCATATGTTTTTGTAATGCCTAAATGACCAGACCATGGGCTTTCATGTGCCAAACACAAAATCTGCTGTCTGTATGACACGGGCAGTACAATCTGAACCACACTACGTAAACCAGCAGTCTTATTGTCAGTCCACCTACGCATCAACAGACCATGTTCCAGATAAAAAGACACAGAGCCATTACCACTAGCAACATCACTTACTACTTTCTCTACTTTATCCCAATATTGAGAAAGAGAAGGGTCTGAAAGCTGTTCTTCAATAAGTTTCTTCCTACCAACACTCAACACTGCAGCTGACAAGGGATCTAACTCAGTGTGTAAAGAAATACTATCCTCAGGTTTAGAAGGACACGGTTCCGCCTGATCCTCAGCCAGAAAAGTATCAGCCAACTTTACTATGTCTGCATCTTTACGTGCCTGAGCACGAGTAACTACACATGAAGGAAATACAAGGGGATCCACCACACTACTCTGGACAGGAGTTTCTACTACTTCAAGAATAGGAAATACATGTCCTCCTGCAACATCATTTCCTAAAATCAGATCTACATCTTGAATGGGAAGCGTATCACACACTGTGAGCTTACACTCACCAGACACTAACGCCGAACTAAGCTGTACAACATGGAGAGGCACTTTAATGTAGGGATGCACCGATACCGATACCAGCATCGGGTATCTGTCCGATACCACGTGCGTGTACTTGTACTCGTATTCATAAAAGTGCTCCGATACTACAGGATCCGATACCAGTGTGATGGGAGCTTCGTTTCCTTCTAACAGACAGTATTAGTTTGCGTCACAAAATAAATAAATAAATAAAATAAATAAAATAAAATAAAAAAAAGAAGACGACGACTACGTACGGCAGCCGAGCTGAACAAGCCACTTAACGGCAGCGTGACTTTAACCAGCCCAGTAGTAGAGAAGGAGCAGCTATGTCCGCGGTGTGGAGGTATTTCCAGGTGAATGAACGAGAGGAAAACTAAAAAACTAATATTTTAAAACGAAAATTATGACTAAAAGTATTAGACTTTTCGTCGGCGAATAAAAACGAAACGAAAATGTCACAGAATGACTAAAATAATGTTTTTGTCCAGTAATCTGCT